>CAMTDV010000487.1:0-56190 GCA_947069175.1 Scalesia atractyloides | reverse complement strand
AGAAACATCAAATTATAGTTCGGTTCTCCTAGTCCGAGAACCATGGAACCGAACTAATGGAGAACCAGAACCGAGGTATTAGAAGGGGTATTATTTTCGGGTAGCAATTTATACTGTTTTCGGGTATTGGGTATCGGGTCGGGTCGGTTCTTGGCATTTGCTCACCCCTAGATGACACACAAAAGATAACATAGAATGATGACACACATATTTTAATATGATTTTTAATGATATTTAAACGATGACATACAAAAATAGTGTCATAAAAATTATTAGATGACACATAACGATGACACGCATATTTTAATGTGTTCTGTTTTTTTTTAAAATGACTTTTAAACCATGACACACAAATATAGGTGTCGTAAAATATTTAGATTTTACCAACGATGACATTTTTTTATGACACACGCGTTTATGTGTCATAAGATTAGTGACATCATTGTTCTTGTGTCATTAAAGGTCTTCTTTCTAGTAGTGCTTAATAGGTTTTTCCCGCCTAAAAAGAGATTTTTTCTATTTATCTCTACTTAATCTAATCTTTGTACAATATTTAAATTAAGTAATAAAAAAATAATAATATCACATTCAATTAAAACATATCTTTTTAAAATAAATTAACTAAACCAAATAAGGTAGATTTTTTAAGGCAACTAAGCCAAATTTTATATATATCTACGAAACAGTCACCTTCTTCATATACTTTCGCATTCATCACACTGTTCTAATATTGTTTATAGTTCATATTACTATTTTCCATTAAGTAAGTGGATTATATGAACCAAAAAAAATACATTTTCTTTTTCATTACGTAAACATTATGTTAATTTAGATTAATAGTATGAATCAAAATTTTATTTTAAGTTATCTTTTAGTGAAGATATATATTTTTTTAATAAAGAAAATAAAAATAAATATAGTATAGATCAGATTAAATATTAATCTATCATTTATTTTAGTTAATATAAGGCAAGCAAGGAAAAAGGTGGGAAAACATAAATTAGATACCTTCAATGATTGACAAGTGTCATTGTTGAATTACTTTATTATACATCTATACATATTAACTAGGTTATCACCCGGGTAACAACCCGGGTAGGAAAAATTAAAATACATTAATCATAAGTGTATCAATAATACTAATGCAAATAAAGTGACATTACATAAATTAGTAACAAAGTGGATTGTATCAATAGGTAAGTTTTCTTTATAAGCTGTGTATAAAAACCAAGAAAAAGACAAATACAGTTACATTTACAATTTACTAAAAGTAACATGAGCTCAGTCCGGTTGGTATAGCACGCCCTGCCACATCCAACGTTATAGATGCAAGTCCTCTTTGATTTAATAAACACTTAAAATTTAATATCTTTGAACTCACTTTATAAATAATAAATAAAGTGACATCCATATATCATTGAGAGTTTATCCTTCGACATTTCTTCTAACTCCATACTCTCTCTTTTGCGGCCAACCCATACACAATTGATCTCCCAATCTACAATGTCATACGATATCATGAGTAGAATGGTTATAAGAGATAGCAATCGAACTAAAAAGTAGTACCTAAGGATCAAGTTTTACCCCGCTCTCGTGACGAATTATCCACATAAATATTTCCTTAAGTAGCCATAGTTTGTATATCCAAATAGTAACCGTTGTGCAAATTGCCTAACACTCGAATAAATGTACACCTGATTCAAACATTTACATAGCATGTTAGGGTTGTAAATGTATTTGCAAACATGTAAACTTTTAGTTGGAATCTACTTTTACAATCTTGATGAGGAAAGCCATCATTTGGGCCATCTTCCCTACAAATAAGAAAACACATTTGTTTTTGTTTTTTTTTTTTTCATAGTATACTTTATTCACAACGCTATCCAAATCGGGAGGCAAGCAACATCAGAGAATGAACTACTTAATTCACATTCACACCAAGACTCTCAACTAACTATACAATTTTTTCGATCTATTTTTGAACCACAAAAAACCCAAAGATTTAATATCTTAAATAATCTTCGCGGCTTGCAATAACGTATCAAAAAAATTTCTAACTTAAGGTTTGAAAAACCTTATTAAAGTCCACTATAAAGAACAAGTTTTTGCCTCTATGGTTATTCAAAGGCAATGACACCATTTCATTGACAATTAAAGGCCCATCAAGGATACTTCGCTCGACCATAAAAGTTGATTGAACTTCACCCATAAATGGATTACCTTTATTTTAAGTCTATTCGGCACACATTTGGATATCACATAATAAATGTAGCCGATAAGATATAACGGTCTATATGTGATGCATAAAATTAATATTTAGAGCTTCCTAATAAACTCGGTTTTATGGTGCTAAAAATATGCATATGTGGCAACACTTTTTGTACGGGAAGTCTCGTTGATGGTGCTAAAAATATGCACATGTGGCAACACTTTTTGTATGGAAAGTCTCGTTGATTTGAGGCTAAAAACCTTTTGTATAGAAATCTTATAAAGAGTAAATTGTCAAAATAATTCATGTGTTTTGGTAGTTTTGTCAGTATGGTCCAAAGGTTTCATTTATCTACTGTGGGTCCAAAAAGGTTTCATCATTCTCATTTTGGTCTAACAGACTTAACCCCATACATTTTTTTCGTTAACTAGTTGGGCGATTCAGTCATTTTATATTCTTAACATAAGGAGAACTATCCAAAAACATATAAAATGACTGTTTTGCCCTTCTTTGTTTAGTTAACAAAAGAGGTGACAGTGTAATGTCAATTTGAATTTGAAGTGCTTTCATATGTAACTAGTATAATAGTGGCTCTTTCTTAATTAATATTGTTGTTTGTAATGTTGTTTAGGGGTGTTCATGGGTCAAACCTAACCGAACGGAGGTATGCTCGTGCTCTGTTCGGTTTGAAACCGAGCTGCTCGGTTCGGTTCGGATTTAGGAAATCGAGCGGAAATCTTATGCTCGGTTCGGTTTAATCTGGAGTATTTTTTTGGGTAAACTATAATTTGCCTCCTCCATATGGTTTGACAATATTTGCACTTTGCCTCTCTATCTTCCATTTTTTGCACTTTGCCTCCCGTGGGTTGCATTTCATTATATATTGTCTTCGTCAATCAGTTGACCGTTTGTTTAACCATCCAAAAAGCGAGTACATGACTATTATACTCTTTTTTCTACTATAGTATGTGCCTCTGTGGTTTCATTATTATTACAATCATCCACCACCCACCACCACCATCCCCCCCCCCCCCCCCTCCATCATCATCATCATCACCACCGCTATTTATCACCATATCATGTAGTTAATGCATGTAATCAATCTTAACTAGAAAAAGATAATCACTCTTAACTACAAAAAGTTTCAGGTATCAACGTTATTGATAATCAATCTTAACTAGAAAATGTATGCATCCCTGTGGTTTCATTTGTTATCAACGTTATTGATTTTCGATTGGAAAGAAAGAGTATTATTCGCCAACAGAAGAGGAATTTCTTTCATCAATTGAAAGTGAATGGCAAAATAATCCAAAAAGAGCTTCTGTTAGGGAAGCAAGAAGATATACCCAAAAGTTGTTCAACCAATGCATGCAAACTACAAAAGAACACAACAATCAATTGCATATTGGAGTGTCCAACCAAACAGCTTGACCCGAATGAAGCTATTTTTGGATTACTAATTCAACCAATGTTGCCATATGTTGAAGAAGCCTTTGTATATGTGAAGCTGCAATGTTCATCAAAAGCAGCGAAGAAGATTATGTTATGGTATAGTTTTTTGCTTTTTATTTGGATTCTAATGTAGACACATGTTTATGTTTAAATTAAAACGGTGAATTATTTATGTTTTAGTATTATATATACTTTATTTATTAGATAATACGGTTATTAATTTGAATTTTAAAAAAAAAATTAACCATGAAAAATGAGCTAATTAAATAACAACTTTACCTACATTAATGATACAACTTGATAACTATAACTTTTATCCTTTTATGCAGGTATAACTTTTTTTTTTATCTAAACTGTTAGTTTTCCATTGAAAGATGGGTGGATTATCGATTTTCAAGAGTTGTAGGCTTTTAGCTTTGGCCCAACCATCATTAACTTGTCCATTTTATAACTTAGGCCCAATTAAGAGTTATTTTTGTAGATTGTGGCTAAACTAGAGGTGCACAAACCGGTTAATTTTAATAACCAGTCCGGTTAACTGGTTATACCGGTTAATTTGTCTTTTTTACATTAACTGATAATGCTTTAACCGGTTATTACTTTAACCTGTTAATTTTTTTTAACTGGTCCGGTTAATTAATTTAACCGGTTTCGGTTAATTAAACGGTTATTTTTTGTTAATAACCAGTTTTTAAAAAAAAAATTTCGGTAACCAGTCTGCCGGTTAAAAAACCAGTTCCTATGCTGAATATCAATAATCGGTTACCAACCTACGATTAAAAATAACTACTAACAGGTTATTTCTCAATCGGTTAATAACCGATTATTCTGTGCACCTCTAAACTAAACGGTCAAAACAAATATGGTCAAATATGTACACCCAGATGGGTTTGTGACTTTATGCATAATCGGTTAAACCCGGTTAACCCGGTTAAGGTTTAAGGACCACTTGGTCTAATAAATTTGTGAAGGCAGCAGTCTAAGGCAGAGAAACCAAACACCCTTAGATGTTTAAAACCAAGGTAGTTCAACTACATTTGAAAAGTAAGACATAATTAGACGTTAAAAGCAAATGTTGTAAAAGAAACAAAATAAATTACGGCGCAGTAAACATCATAACAAGAAAAACAAGAAAGCAAGAACAAGCAAGAAATGAATGAGAACGAGCAAGAAGTAAGAACGATCAGAACCCGTGTGGTTCAATCGGGGAAACCAGCAAGTGAAGCATGGTCGGGTTTTAGGATTAAGGGGGAGCGTGAAGGTTTTAATCCTAAACACGATAAAAGAAGGATGGAAGGGTCAATGTGAAACTTTCGTTTTTAGTTACTTTAATTAAACGTTTGATAATTATCTGGTAAGTTCAATTGTTTTCCAAGTATGTTTAATTCCCTTGTTTTTAGGCATGATCGATGGTTTATTTTGGTACGTAATATCAGTTTGAAGTTTTTAGTTTGTTTCTTTGAATTCGTTTGTTCTTCCTAATCCATTTCTTCATCTAAGTTTATGTTTCGTGGTCGAATTCAATCAGGTTTGGGCCAACATTCCCGTGGATATGTCTAAACTTAAGTAAGAATTAAGTTGGTTATCATCACAGCGTCTTAGACAAGGAAGAGCGGGTCAGAATGGGCCGAGAATAGTGACTTTAACGGGTCAGAATGGATTTTGTGCAAACCAAAAGAAGCATGTGTAGAGGTATATAGCATAAAACTAAATAGAGAGAAATTAGATGTGTATACGACTGTAGCCACCTCATCCCCCTCGTGCACCACTACCGTTCCGATTCTAGAGAGAGAAACATAAGAATGTAAGACCCTTGGTCCATTTCTAAGTCGAAGACATTATCAATGAAATTAGAGTTATCCGGTTTTTATGGTTGAAAGGTAATTAAGTATAAGTTTTTGTCCCTTTCTAAGACGAATTGGTGTAATTTCCAGTCCCCTGGCGGTGATGAGAGTGTGAAGGGAGGACCATCACAGAGGGTCTGTGATTTTGAGGGGCACATATTTTTTTTTTAAATCTAATATATATGTTAATTTTTTTCTAAATAGTATACTTATATCAACTCTAAGATAGGCATGTTTACAAAACAATTTTTATGGTTTAGAAGTTAGCCAATTGAAATTAGGTTTAGTGAGTCTAATGCCCATATAATTTTAGAAAATAATAATAAAACATTACGGAAGGGCATATTTTTAGAGCTCAAACATGGTATATGAATTCTTAAAGACGTCACTGTTTTTAATTGATGTAAACGCTCTAGTTTGTTGGATTTCATGTGTCGGGGTGGTTGCGAATGAAATTAGGCTCGTGGGTGTGGTGATGTTCCTACCTTGTAGGATGATCCTCTACGTGGGCGACACGTCATAGTCTTAGGATGATGCCCCTCCAAGGTTTAATCAATGGAAATGGATGATGAGCCTACCCACAAACTTCATTTTTTTAACTACATTTTTTAACTTTATTTATTTGAACAAGATATAAAACTAAATTCATGGTTGTTTACTCGGTTTCGAATGTTTATTTTGGTCAACCGCCACTTGCTTTCCTTTTTTACATTTAGAATAAGATTGCGGTTGAGTCTCCGGAACGACTTCAATGTCGTCTTCAACGGGTTGCGGTGGTTGTGAAATGAGCGGGTTGTGGTTGTTGAGATAATGTTCGGGTTGTGGTGGTTGTGAAGATTGAAATGCGGAGGTGGTTGTCGGATCGAATTGAGGTTGTAACCTTGATAAAAGTTTTAGTATAGCTGATTTTGCGGAGAAGTGTTTGGAGATTATTGAAACCAAAGGTTATGGTAAATTGCGGAAAGAGTGCGGTTATTGAGATGGCGGATAAAAAAATTGTTAGTTGTTATGTGACCTATCCATCGAAGTAATGAATGATTATTATAAAGATGATTTAATCATGAGTTTATGGGGTGTAAATAACCGATTTGAATTTGTTTTAATTTTTCGAGGTCTTTCAAGTGATTTTTTGTCTTTTCCTACGCTACACCATAATTACCAATATACCCGCTACCCCTTTCCTAGTGCAAATACAAGTAAAAAATATTTGATCGAAAAAATGGCCGAATGAAGTGGCAAACGGCTACGAGATGTGTAAAAGAAAAAGAATAAGAAAATATTGAAGGAGAGGATATGAACCATTTGGTTACTAATTTGTTGTGTTGAACCAAATCTTTGTTGTGAGCGGCAGCTCTTCTGCAATAAGCCAATAAAGAAGATGAGAGACTAAAACCTACCTAATATATGTTGTGTTGAACCTAGTAGATTGCGTTGAGTCTCCGGAACGACTTCAATGTCGTCTTCAACGGTTGCGGTGGTTGTGAAGATTGAGCGGGTTGTGGTTGTTGAGAATAATGTTCGGTTGTGGTGGTTGTGAAGATTGAAAGGGTTGCGTGTTGAACGGTTTCGCATCATCAAGCTTTGTAACGCTTGCATTTGTTGCGGATTCGGAAAAGTGTTTGGAGATTGTTGAAACCCCAAAAGCGTTGATGGAAATTGCGAGAAAGAGTGCGGTTCATTTGAGGATAGTACGCGGGCATCGAAAAAACATTCGGGTTTGAGTTGTTCAGGTTGTACCTATCCATCGAAGATATAGAAGATTATTTTATAAGATATAGAGAATTTATAAAAATAGCGAGAAAGATGAAGTGGGTTGAAATGGGGTAAAAAAGTTAGATTTTATAAATAACCGGATTTGAATTTTGTTTTAATTTTTTTTCGAATGGTCATATATTCCAATGGCTGGATTTTTGTCTTTTGTGGCCGGCATCAACGACGTATGCATGCCGTGCATCAGGGGCGGATTTACATCGAGCTAGGGTGACCCACGCTCCCGAATTTGCCTAGGCAAATTATTGGTTTCATGTTTTTGTATTCCTACCATAAAAATTATTTACCCTTCTAAAAAAAAAAGTGAAAATAGCTTGATCGGAAAAATATCCGCAATGAAGGTGGCAAACGGCTACGGAGTGTTGTAAAGAAAAAAGAATAGAAAATATTGAAAGGAGAGGATATGAACCATTTGGTTACTAATTTGTTGTGTTGAACAATCTTTGTTGTGAGCGGCTGTCTTCTGCAATAAGCTATAAAGAAGATGAGGACTAAACCTAACTAATATGTGTTGTGTTGAACCTATAGATGCGGTTGAGTTCCGGAACGACTTCATGTCGTCTTCAAGGTGCGGTGGTTGTGAAGATTGAGCGGGTTGTGGTTGTTGAGAATAATGTTGGTTGTGGTGGTGTGAAGATTGAAGGGTTGCGTGTTGACGGTTTGCATCATCAAGCTTGTAACGCTTGCATTTGTTGCGGATTCGGAAAGTGTTTGGAGATTGTTGGAAACCCCAAAAGCGTTGATGTAAATTGCGAGAAAGAGTGCGGTTCCATTTGAGGATGTAGCGGGCATCGAAAAAACATTCGGGTTTGAGTTGTCAGGTTGTACCTATCCATCGAAGATAATAGAAGATTATTTTATAAAGATATAGAGAATTTATAAAAATAGCGAGAAAGATGAAGTGGTTGAAATGGGGGTAAAAAAGTTAGATTTTATAAATAACGGATTTGAATTTTGTTTTAATTTTTTTTTTCGAATGGTCATATATTCCAATGCTGGATTTTTTGTCTTTTTGTGGCGGCATCAACGACGTATGCATGCCGTGCATCAGGGGCGGATTTACCATCGAGCTAGGGGTGACCCACGCTACCCCTTGAATTTTCAGCCTAGTGCAAATTATTTCGGGTTTTCAATGTTTTTTGTATTCCCCTACCCATAAAAAATATTATGTTACCCCTTCTGAGAAAAAAAAGAGTGAAAATAGCTTGATCGGAAAAAATATCCGGCCAATGAAGGTGGCAAACGGCTACGGAGATGTTGTAAAGAGAAAAAGAATAAGAAAAATATTGAAAGGAGAGGGATATGAACCATTTGGTTACTAATTTGTTGTGTTGAACCAAATCTTTGTTGTGAGCGGCAGCTCTTCTGCAATAAGCCAATAAAGAAGATGAGAGACTAAAACCTAACCTAATATATGTTGTGTTGAACCTAGTAGATTGCGGTTGAGTCTCCGGAACGACTTCAATGTCGTCTTCAACGGGTTGCGGTGGTTGTGAAGATTGAGCGGGTTGTGGTTGTTGAGAATAATGTTCGGGTTGTGGTGGTTGTGAAGATTGAAAGGGTTGCGTGTTGAACGGGTTTCGCATCATCAAGCTTTGTAACGCTTGCATTTGTTGCGGATTCGGAAAAGTGTTTGGAGATTGTTGGAAACCCCCAAAAGCGTTGATGGTAAATTGCGAGAAAGAGTGCGGTTCCATTTGAGGATAGTACGCGGGCATCGAAAAAACATTCGGGTTTGAGTTGTTCAGGTTGTACCTATCCATCGAAGATAATAGAAGATTATTTTTTTAAAGATATAGAGAATTTATAAAAATAGCGAGAAAGATGAAGTGGGTTGAAATGGGGGTAAAAAGTTAGATTTTATAAATAACCGGATTTGAATTTTGTTTTAATTTTTTTTTTCGAATGGTCATATATTCCAATGGCTGGATTTTTTGTCTTTTTGTGGCCGGCATCAACGACGTATGCATGCCGTGCATCAGGGGCGGATTTACCATCGAGCTAGGGGTGACCCACGCTACCCCTTGAATTTTCAGCCTAGTGCAAATTATTTCGGGTTTTCAATGTTTTTTGTATTCCCCTACCCATAAAAAATATTATGTTACCCCTTCTGAGAAAAAAAAGAGTGAAAATAGCTTGATCGGAAAAAATATCCGGCCAATGAAGGTGGCAAACGGCTACGGAGATGTTGTAAAGAGAAAAAGAATAAGAAAAATATTGAAAGGAGAGGGATATGAACCATTTGGTTACTAATTTGTTGTGTTGAACCAAATCTTTGTTGTGAGCGGCAGCTCTTCTGCAATAAGCCAATAAAGAAGATGAGAGACTAAAACCTAACCTAATATATGTTGTGTTGAACCTAGTAGATTGCGGTTGAGTCTCCGGAACGACTTCAATGTCGTCTTCAACGGGTTGCGGTGGTTGTGAAGATTGAGCGGGTTGTGGTTGTTGAGAATAATGTTCGGGTTGTGGTGGTTGTGAAGATTGAAAGGGTTGCGTGTTGAACGGGTTTCGCATCATCAAGCTTTGTAACGCTTGCATTTGTTGCGGATTCGGAAAAGTGTTTGGAGATTGTTGGAAACCCCCAAAAGCGTTGATGGTAAATTGCGAGAAAGAGTGCGGTTCCATTTGAGGATAGTACGCGGGCATCGAAAAAACATTCGGGTTTGAGTTGTTCAGGTTGTACCTATCCATCGAAGATAATAGAAGATTATTTTATAAAGATATAGAGAATTTATAAAAATAGCGAGAAAGATGAAGTGGGTTGAAATGGGGGTAAAAAAGTTAGATTTTATAAATAACCGGATTTGAATTTTGTTTTAATTTTTTTTTCGAATGGTCATATATTCCAATGGCTGGATTTTTTGTCTTTTTGTGGCCGGCATCAACGACGTATGCATGCCGTGCATCAGGGGCGGATTTACCATCGAGCTAGGGGTGACCCACGCTACCCCTTGAATTTTCAGCCTAGTGCAAATTATTTCGGGTTTTCAATGTTTTTTGTATTCCCCTACCCATAAAAAATATTATGTTACCCCTTCTGAGAAAAAAAAGAGTGAAAATAGCTTGATCGGAAAAAATATCCGGCCAATGAAGGTGGCAAACGGCTACGGAGATGTTGTAAAGAGAAAAAGAATAAGAAAAATATTGAAAGGAGAGGGATATGAACCATTTGGTTACTAATTTGTTGTGTTGAACCAAATCTTTGTTGTGAGCGGCAGCTCTTCTGCAATAAGCCAATAAAGAAGATGAGAGACTAAAACCTAACCTAATATATGTTGTGTTGAACCTAGTAGAGTTGAATGGCTTTCAACAACCCAATATATTAAAAAATATTATGCTGAACTACTGAAGTAGGCTTATAACAGCCCAACATCATCAAACTATTATTTATAAGTTTTTCATGTGAAACAGAAAAAAAAAAAAAAAAAAAAAGACAAATATGTTCGATAAAACTATATAACATAAATATAATTACATCTAAATGTTTTTTTACTGATCCCTTTTGTATTGTTATTTTTATTTTATAGAGTTAAATGCCTGGTTGGTCCTTGTGGTTTGCAAAAATTGCAGACTTAGTCTTAGTGGTTCACTAATTACACACTTGGTCTTAATAGTTGTAATTTTGCACTCGGTTGGTCCTTATCACTAATATTTGTTAAATTATTCAGTTAAGTTTTATTAATTGACTAAAATACCCTTATACATTAAGAAAAATAAAAAAAAAACAATATGTTGTTGTGGGTCCCACCCCGGTCCCCACCACCACGTCATGTTATAAAGGCCCTTTTAAACTTTAGTATTATGAGATGAAAAGAGCTGGTGCTCTTATATATCATACACACACTATCAATATATAATCAACAAATTTTGACATATATTGTTTGGTTGTTAGTGGTAGAGGCGGCCATGTAGACGTTATAAAAGTAAACCATTTCTTCTTCTTAACCATCCACTCTCTTTTGCTGTAGTAAAAATAATGGAAACAATGGGTAAAGTTGCAATCACCATTGTTGCACTTGTGATCTTGAGTTGGGGATGGAAATTACTAAACTGGGTATGGTTGAAGCCAAAGAAACTAAAGAAGTGGCTAAGAGATGAAGGGTATAAAGGTAATCCATACAAGCTTCTAATGGGTGACATAATAGAGCTTGCAACAATGGTGAAAGAAGGTAAATCAAAGCCAATTCCAATCACACATGATATCACTTCCTATACTCTCCCCTTTGATCATCATATCATCTCCAAATACGGTATTCTTCATTTTCTTGTTTATTTTTCTATATCGTAACTTATTTGGTTCTGTTTATTGATCTGAATTTAATGCATAAGACGGTTATATAACTACCTTTCGGATCATTTCAATATGACCCTTTAGTATCCACGGTTATGTAATTAAAATTAGTTTTGTATTGACATCTTGTTTAAAAAAAAGTTACTTTAAGTTTGAATATGGAATAATTTTTTTGAAAGCCAAACTATGAACAAACTGAGCAGGTGAAAAATCGTTCTTATGGATGGGGCCAAAACCAACGATGTATATCAGGCATCCAGAGTTGATAAAGGAAATATTATCAAGACCAGATGAGTTTCAGAAGACACATCCTGAGCCGTTTCGAGATAGCATCATCCATGGACTTCTTGTCGCTGAAGGTGACAAATGGACCAAACGTCGTAAAATCATTAATCCAGCTTTTAGTCTTCAAAGTCTCAAGGTCTGATTGTTTAATTCCGTTATTAAATTAAGTTTAATGATCTGAATCTAAAAAGAAACATGGATTCATATGTGTATAGATCATGTTCTCGGCTGTCATCTCAAGTTGTAGTGATATGATTCACAAATGGGAGCTCCTAACCGCTGGATCAGGTTCCACCGAAATAGATGTATGGCCATATATTGATAGTTTGGGCGGAGATATGATTTCACGAACAGCTTTCGGTAGCTCTTACAAAAAAGGGTGGAAGATATTTCGAATCCAGAAGGAACAGATCGATCTTTTATTCCAAATGCTATTTAAGCTTTTTATTCCCGGAAGCAGGTAATAATAGTAAAAGATATAGTGCTCTTAATCGAATGATATGTTAATTTGATATTAAATTTAGGTTTATACCAACCCGAGCAAACAAGAAGTTCAAAGAAAATGTTAAAGAGCTTCGATCTGTACTGATGGGTATAATCAACAAGAGGAAGAAAGCAATCGAGATGGAAGAAGGTAACTATGATGACTTACTTGGACTTTTGCTAGAATCAAACAAGAAAGAGATTGAAGAGCATGGAGTGGGATTGAGTATGGAAGACGTGATCGAAGAATGTAAATTGTTCTACAATGGAGGGTCCGAAACATCCTCGAATTTGATCGTTTGGACGATGGTTTGTTTAAGTTTGCATCAAGAATGGCAAATCCGCGCACGAGAAGAGATTATTCAGGTTTTTGGTGGCACGAAACTTGAATTTGACGGTCTAAAAAACCTCAAAATTTTAACGATGATACTAAACGAGGTTCTTAGGTTATACCCACCAGTGGTCATGATAACACGGGCCACTCACAAGACCACGAAGCTAGGAAACATGGTGATACCTTCAGGGGTAGAATTATCATTAGCCATGATGCATGTTCATCATGACCGTGAAATATGGGTGTAAACGAGTTTAAACCTGAAAGGTTTGCACAAGGGATCGGGAATGCAACGAAAAGGTCCGTTTTTCCCGTTTTCTAACGGTCCTCGTGTTTGCATTGGGCAAAACCTTGCGATGACAGAAGCAAAAACAACCATGGCGACGATTCTACAACGATTCTCCTTTGAGCTTTCACCGTCGTACAAACACTCCCCGTTCAGGGTGTTCACTCTTCCACCCCAGTTCGGTGCTCACTTGATTCTCCATAAGATTTCATAATTTTTATTATGGTTGTATAAGTAAAAGTTCTAGTAATTGTCTTGTGATTTTGATGTGTGGTAGTTTTCTTTCATTCAACTTTTCTTATTGTTTTCATTTATCTAAGTTTCGAATTTTTTTGTACAAGCTTTAATTTGTTTTCAGTTTTTATTACATTATTAACTTTTCTGTATATATTTTAATTTTTTTATAACTTTTAGTATGCTATGTTTTAAAAAATCCGAGTTTTGTCGTTGCGACGTGTTTATATTCATCTACGTCTCATTATAAGTTTTACTCAAAATCGAGTTGTGAATAATATTGTACAAGTGACGCGGTCTATCATTTTCATTATTTATTTTCTTAAAATTAGCTTTTGATGTACCAAGTTTAATAAAATTCCGAGTATGATTTTTCGACGCGTTTATTTTTATCTAAACCTCAACAAAAATTTTACTCAAAAGCAAGTTGCCAATAGTATTGTACACGTGACGTGGTATACTATTTTTGTTATCTTAACAATGTATAGTGTACGTCACATAATTTAAGCAAAGTTTCTCTAAAACTTTTATTAAAATATAAACATGTCAAATATAATTGATTGTTTTGTTCTTTACCATGATGAATTGAAAGGATTCCAACCGAATAACATCTAAAACCATTGTTAGTTGCTACTATTCATAACCCGTATAAATCTAGTTGAAAACGGAATTGTATTCGCACGGTATTCGTTTTTATCTCTTCCCGTTGCTATCACAAGTTTTTGTATCGTACCAGTGCTGTAATGAACCGAACCGATATAAAAAAACGTTGTGAAGCGCGGAAAAACCCACTAGTTAATTATTATTTGTATTTAAAATTTAATCTTAGCCGTCTTACCTTGTTCCCTACACAATGATTATTATAATAAAAATAATAACGTTAAGAAAACTAGCACTCGATTGCATCGTCATCAGGATGTTATATAAGTCAACAAGTCCTTCTTACAACTCATTAATTTATCATTTCTATTTTTCTTGTGGAAAAAGAATGGAAACAATAGGTAAAGTTGCAACCGCCATTGTTGCACTTGTGATCTTGAGGTGGGGATGGAAATTACTAAACTGGGTATGGTTTAAACCAAAGAAACTAGAGAAGTGGCTAAGAAGTGAAGGGTATAAAGGTAATTCATACAAGCTTCTAATGGGTGACATGATAGAGCTTGCAACAATGGTGAAAGAAGGTAAATCAAAGCCAATTCCAGTCACACATGATATCACTTCATATACTCTCCCCTTTGATCATCATATTATCTCCAAATACGGTATTCATCACTTTCTTCTTCTCTTTTTACATACTTTTATTTTATCATGGTTGACTTTTTATCATATGTTTTAGATGATAATTATAAAGAGTGTCTTTAACTACAGAACTAATTCTAGACAAAGAAGTGTGACTCAGCGATATATATATATATATATATATGATGGGTAAAATGAGAACCAGCTCCAGTTGCAAGAAAACCGTGAGAACCACTTTCTAACCATTGGATCTTAGATTATGGATGGATAAATTAAAAATAATTAAAATTAATATTAAATCTTTTTGTCTTATTATGTTTTTTATATTTTAATGCCAAAAGGATAGTTTGGTAAATTTGTTTTTTTATCTTATTGTATTTATTGTTTTTTATTACTTTTTTGTTTTATTATATTTATTGTTTTTATTAAAATCGGAATTTTTTTATTAAAAAACATTTTGAAATCGGTTTTTTTAACAAAAAACGATGTTTTTCATTTTTTACAAAAAACATTTTTACGAGCCGTTTTTTTACGTTCAGTTTTTTTTACGCATGTTTATTACACGCCGATTTTTTTTACGCCCGTTTTTTCGCGTCGTTTTTACGCGCCTTTTTTAGCGCCATTTTTACGCCCGTTTTTTACGCCTCGTTTTTTACGACTCGTTTTTTCGCGCCGTTTTTTACGCCCCGTTTTTTACGCGCCCTTTTTTATGCGCGGGTTTAAACTTTTTTACACGCCGGTATATAAACTCTTTTTACGCGCGGTTTTAAACTTTTTTTACGCACGGTTAAAAACTTTTTACGCGTTCCAGTTCAAAAAACTTTTTTTACGCGCCGGTTATAAATTTTTTTTACGCCCCGGTTTAAAACTTTTTTACGCGTGAGTTTAAACTTTTTTTACACGCCGATATAGAAACTCTTTTTACGCGCGGTTTTAAACTTTTTTTACGCGCCGGTTTAAAACTTTTTTTACGCGCCGGTTATAACTTTTTTTACGTGCCGGTTTACACTTTTACGCGCCGGTTTAAACCTTTTTTACGCGCGGTTTAAAACTTTTTTTACGCGCCGGTTACAACTTTTTTACATGCGGGTTTAAACTTTTTTTACACGCCGGTATAGAAACTTTTTATACGCCGATTTAAATTTTTTTACGAACGGTTTTAAACTTTTTTTACGCGCCGGTATAAAAAATTTTTAACGCGCGGTTTTACGTGTGCATTTTAAACTTTATTTACGCGCAGGTTATAAATTTTTTACGCGCCGGTTTTAAAACTTTTTTACGCCGGTTTTTACGCGTGCATTTTAAAACTTTTTTACGTCGGTTTTTATGCGTGCATTTTAAACTTTTTTTACGCCGGTTTTTATGTCTCGTTTTTTACGCCCGTTTTTACGCCCGTTTTTCACCCGTTTTTTTTTCGCCCCGTTTTTAAACTTTTTTTACAAAAAGTTTTTTATAATTTTTTTTTACAAAATAATAAAAAAGGAGAGAGAAATTGAAAAGACATTAAAAAGTGACTTAATAAGGAGAGATATATGATTTGATGTTTTGATTAAATGACTATAATACCCTCTTGGTTGTCATTATTGTATTGGTGGAGAGTGGTTCTCGCGGTTCTCGCAACTCGGCTTGGTTCTCTTTGAACCGATCATATATATATATATATATAACACACATATATATAGGATTCGGTTCAAATGAAAACCACCATGAGTTGCGAGAACCGTGAGAACTTTTTGATCCGAGGTGAGTTGGGTCAAATTTTTTTTGCACAAACGTAGATTAAAATATTATAAACACATCTGTAAAACAAAATTTTAAAAAAATTATCGAGCCGGTAGCATAGTTTTTTTACGCCAGACGTAAATTTTAAATTTAAATTTTACGCCAGACGTAATAAAAACTTGCATCAGTCAAAACTTCGACTCGACAATATTTTTTAACATTATTTTTTACAGATGTGTTTATAATATATTTATCTACGTTTGTGCAAAAAAAAATTGGCCCAACTCCCCCGGATCAAAAGGTTCTCACGGTTCTCGCAATCGTGGTGGTTTTCATTTTAACCCATCCCTTATATTTATTATATTATTTATATATATATATATTATATAATCTATAGTTTGTCCTGACAATTTGGTCTAGTGGTTAGTCACTTGGTTTCTCTCCATGAGGTCCCAAATTCAACTCCCACTAGCATCACTTTGAAGGACATTGGTGGTGGCAATGAAGTTTAGAACTAGGCCTCTCTGGAGGTTCGCAAGTTCGAAACCGAGCCGAACCGGGTTTTACCGCAGTGGGCCTTCGGGCGGGCGGGTTTTCCCCGGAACTGGTGGCTTGATGGCTCGGGTATGCATCCAACTCTGACGTTATGGAGGAGGGGTGCATTTGCTCGATTGAGGCATCCCAGGATGCTTATCCGGTGATTTAGTTGGCCGTTAAAAAAAATATATCTATAGTTTTATATAGAAACCCGTTAGTGCTGTCGTTCTTTACCTCGATATTTATGGTTATAATTAGAGGTGTACAAATCGGTTTTTTTCGAAAACCGGTTGCGGTTATTAACCGAACCGGTTTTTCTCATCAAAATCAAAAACCAGTTTTTTGTATAACCGGTTCCGATTACTAACCGGTTTTTTTTACTCAAACTAATAACCGATCAAACCGGTTAGGGTCGGTTTTTAACCGGTTTAACCTAAAAAAAACCGGTTTTTTACCGGTTTAAAACGGTTTTTTGTAACCGGTTTCGAAGGCAAAAAACCATAACCGGTCTACAACCGGCGGTTCGGTTTCTGTTGCTAACCGGTTGGAAAAAACCGTTTCGGTTTTTTTTCGTTCGGTTCTAAAACCGGTTTTTTTTGTACACCTCTAGTTATAATACACATGTTACTATGCTATTCTTGTTTCTTTAATTTTGATGATTAAGGGATAATCATTTTGAAAATGGTTCAAATTATGAACCGTTTGAGCAGGTGAAAAATCGTTCATATGGTTGGGGCCAATCCAAGAATGTATATTAGGGATCCAGAGTTGATAAAAGAGATATTATTAAGACCAAATGAGTTTCAGAAGCCACATCCCGAGCCGTTTCGAGATAGCATCATCCGGACTTGTTGTGCCGAGGGTCACAAAATGGATCAAGCATCGTAAAATCATAATCCGCTTTTAATCTTCAAAATCTAAAGGTATCGACTCTTTAAATTTCGCCACTTAATTTAATTCAGGTCCGTAACTAAAATTTTAAGAATTGATATGCGGTAGATCATGTTCTCGGCTATCCGCTTAAGTTGCAGTGATATGATCCACAAATGGGAGCTACTAAACGCAGGAGCCGGTTCCATAGAAGTCGACGTATGGCCATATATCGATAATTTGGCAGGAGATGTGATTTCACGAACAGCTTTTGGTAGCTCTTATGAAGAAGGGCAGAAGAAAATTCCGAATCCAAAAGAACAAATTGATCTCATATTTCAAATGCTTTTTATACTTCATCTTCCTGGAAGAAGGTAACAACAATCTCTTTACTAATTTTAATCAGACTTTATGTGTTAAATGCATATGTTGAATCACTTTTTATTAAAATTTAGGTTTATTCCTACAAAAGCAAACAAAAAGTTCAAAGAAAATGTTAAAGAGCTTCGACATGTTTTGATGGGAATAATCAACAAAAGGAAGAAAACAATCGATATGGGAGAAGGTAAACACGATGACTTACTTGGAATCTTGCTTGCGTCAAACAAGAAGGAGATTGAAGAGCATGGAGTTGGAATGAGTATGGAAGACGTAATCGAAGAATGTAAACTATTCTACATTGCTGGATCGGAAACAACCTCGAATCTGATCGTCTGGACAATGGTTTGTTTGAGTTTGCATCAAGAATGGCAAATCCGCGCTCGAGAAGAGATTGTTCAAGCTTTTGGTAACGACCAACCAGATTTTGAAGGTCTGAAAAACCTCAAGATTTTGACAATGATACTAAATGAGGTTCTTAGGTTATACCCACCAGTGATCATGATGACACGAGCAACCCACAAAGACACGAAGCTTGGAAACATGATGATACCATCGGGCATGCACTTAACGTTAGCCATGGTGCATGTTCATCACGAACGTGAAATATGGGGAGATGATGTAAACGAGTTTAATCCTGAAAGATTTGCTGAAGGGATAATTAATGCAACGAAGGGCAAAGGTTCGAGCCCATTCTTCCCGTTTTCTAATGGTCCCCGTGTTTGTATAGGACAAAACCTTGCGATGGTGGAAGCAAAAACCGCCATGGCGATGATTCTCCAACGCTTCTCGTTTGAACTTTCACCCTCTTACAAACATTCCCCCTTCCCAGTGTTTACTCTTCCACCGCAGTTTGGTGCTCACTTGATTCTACATAACATCTCTTAATTTTTATATTATTATGTATGCAATTTATGTATAATTGATAATAATATGTAGTTTGTCATAGATTTTATTGTTCATATATTTAATTTTGTGCCTTGAATAAGTATCTTTTTGATTTAGCTGTGTTTGGTCTAGAACAGGTCAATATAAAGTCAATTTGTAATGAATGTGTTTGTGAGTACAGTGAAGAGGCCTCCTCTTGTTACAGCTAACACAGTTCAATTCATTTTAGCTATGGACTATCCTATTGATAATATATCATGTACTATTTTGTAAGAAAAAATAAGTTGAAATAAGTAGTTTTAGAAAATAAATCAAAGGGTCAAAAGGTCCCAAAAGGCCAGAATGGACCCAAATTGATACTGTTTAAATCAAACATTTAATTCCTTTGTCATTGAAGGAGCCTCCTCGTGCATTCAAACACCCTCTAAATACCAAAGAAATTGCTGGGTATAACATCCAGAATTGCTGGTTCTTTTGCTTTTTTTAGAACTAGTTAGACCTACTATGTAAGGGTGTTCAAAAAGCATGCTTTAAAAAAGCTCCCGAACCAAGCCAACTCGTTTTATAATCGAGCAGAGCTTGAGCCAGGGGGCTTGGCTCGTAGCTCGACTTGATGACTCGTACGGGTTGAGTTTTAATCAGGTTTAACGGGTTATATGGGTTGTCATCGGGTTCTGGACTGAAACCGACCTGTAACCAAAACCTAATTTGTAAAATCCAAAATTAGTACCGTTTAAATTATATATGGCCAGATTCTGAAGGGTCGGATGGGTTTTGGGGTTTGTATAAGGGTGGAGGGGGTGCCCTGTGGGTAAGAGGTCTAGTGTAGCCACCCGAAGCGGGTACACTGCTGCCACCCCTGGGGTACCTTGGGTGGGTTAGAATAAAGGGTAGAGGAACCGAAGAAAGGTGTTGAGAGGAATGTGTTTAATTAGTGGATAGAGTAAAGTGATGGGGCCACTAGATGAAAGGAGTGTCCCTTAGGGGTTTTATCACACTTCACCCAACCTAATGCTAAAATTTCTAAGAGTTTTACGGGTTTTATTTTCTGAGTGTAAATCGAACCTTTCAGATCTCATACCGATCAAAGACTTGCTTTGGTTAGATCACTCTCAAAGTTCATTAAAACCCTATTCCAGGATATGAAATCTTTACCGGAAAATTAAGATTAATTATAACTTTGTATCTACAAAAAATTTAATCTTGGCCATGTTTTCCTTGATTGACACACAATGATTTAAAAGATATAATCTTTACCGATTTCCTTGGTTGACACACAATGATTATTATAATACTAATAACGTATAACATAGCTGTCACTACATCATGCGGATGCTATAATAAGTCAACATGAATTCCTTCTTATAAATTATCCTTTCTCATTTTTTTTCTTGAGGAAAAAAGATGGAAACAATGGGTAAAGTAGCAACCGCCATTGTTACACTTGTGATCTTGAGGTGGGGATGGAAATTACTAAACTGGGTATGGTTGAAGCCAAAGAAACTAGAGAAGTGGCTGAGAGATGAAGGGTATAAAGGTAATTCATACAAGCTTCTAATGGGTGACATGATAGAGTTTGCAACAACTGTGAAAGAAGGTAAATCAAAGCCAATTCCAGTCACACATGATATCACTTCATATGCTCTCCCCTTTGATCATCATATCATCTCCAAATATGGTATTAACTCATCTATTTCTTCTTCATTTTCTACATACTTTTGTTTTATTTCTCATCAATCCATGGTTGACTTTTTAGTTGTTTTGGTATTTGTTAAACTCAAGTTGATATGATTAATATATTAAAAGGTTGGTTAAATACATAAACAACTTGAATTAATTAAAGAACTGCAAGTATATTGTATAAATAATTGTACTTGGAATGCCTCTCACATGCATGCATCTAATGGTTCTTTTACTTTTCTAGTTAAAATAGTTAATAATAGATTTTTTTTTATTTTGATTAAGTAATAATCACTTTGAATATGGTTGACCAAACTATGAACCATCTGATCAGGTGAAAAATCATTCATATGGTTGGGGCCAACTCCAAGAATGTATATTAGGGATCCAGAGTTGATAAAAGAGATATTATTAAGACCAGATGAGTTTCAGAAGCCACATCCCGAGCCGTTTCGAGATAGCATTATCCAAGGACTTGTTGTTGCCGAGGGTCACAAATGGATCAAGCATCGTAAAATCATCAATCCGGCTTTTAATCTTCAAAATCTAAAGGTATGACTCTTTAAATTTCGCCACTTACTTTAATTCAGCAGTCCGTAACTAAAATATTTCAAAAATTGATATGCGCGTAGATCATGTTCTCGGCTATCCGCTTAAGTTGCAGTGATATGATCCACAAATGGGAGCTACTAAACGCAGGAGCCGGTTCCATAGAAGTCGACGTATGGCCATATATCGATAATTTGGCAGGAGATGTGATTTCACGAACAGCTTTTGGTAGCTCTTATGAAGAAGGGCAGAAGATATTCCGAATCCAAAAAGAACAAATTGATCTTATATTCCAAATGCTTTTTATACTTCATCTTCCTGGAAGAAGGTAACAATAATTTTCTAGTAATCCTTTTATGTGTTAAATAACACATGTTGCATGATTTTGTTTTGAAATTTAGGTTTATACCGACCCAAGCGAACAAGAAGTTTAATGAAAACGTTAAAGAGCTTCGATCTGTTTTGATGGGAATAATCAACAAGAGGAAGAGAGCTATTGAGATTGGAGAAGATAAACATGACGACTTACTGGGAATCTTGCTAGAATCAAACAAGAAGGAGATTGAAGAACATGGAGTTGGAATGAGTATGGAAGACGTGATCGAAGAATGCAAATTATTCTACGTCGCTGGGTCTGAAACAACTTCGAATTTGATTGTCTGGACGATGGTTTGTTTGAGTTTGCATCAAGAATGGCAAAACCAAGCTCGAGAAGAGATTCTTCTGGTTTTCGGTAACAAAGAACTTGATTTTGAAGGTTTAAAAGACCTCAAGATTTTGACAATGATATTAAACGAGGTTCTTAGGTTATATTCACCGGTAATCATGATTACACGAGCGACCCACAAGGACACGAAGCTTGGACACATGACGATACCGCCGGGCGTGCAATTAGCTTTAGCCATGATGCATGTTCATCACGACCGTGAGATATGGGGAGACGATGTAAATGAGTTTAAACCTGAAAGATTTGCTGATGGGATTGTTAATGCAACGAAGGGCAAAGGCTCGAGTCCGTTCGTCCCATTTTCTAATGGTCCTCGAGTTTGCATCGGACAAAACCTTGCGATGACTGAAGCGAAAACTGCAATCGCAATGGTTTTGCAACGCTTCTCGTTTGAGCTTTCACCGTCTTACAAACATTCTCCGTTTCCAGTGTTCACTCTTCCACCTCAGTTTGGTGCTCACTTGATTCTACATAACCTCTCATGATTTTTAACTTTTATGTATAAATAATAATAATGAATGATTTATAAATAATAGTACTGCGTAAGTTATCATAGTTTTTATCATTAATATATATTTGATTTATTTTATGGGGAGGAAACCTTTATCTTAATTCCCTAGGAATAAAAATAAAATGAACTTTACAGTATAACTTGTCATTTTCTCACGTTATACGGCGGCGGGAATTTAGTTGTCATCAGTTCGTTTTATTACAGTACCGACACTCATTATCGACACGAAGTTGATATATTTCCCGGTTAATTTGGTTAAAGGGGTAGAAAATCCTAAAAGAATTTTGCGATAATAAGTCGCTACACCCACGAAACTCCAAACTTTAGCCGAATCAACATGAATACTGTCATACATGCCCATGCAATTGTGCCTCTAGGAGCTAGAAAGCACACTTGGGGAATGAAGCATAAAGACGCTCCTTGCGCATTATAGATTAAGTACTTCATGAAGGTGACAAAAATGATCACCATTAGTTTTCAAAATATACTAAAATATCATCGGTATATACAATAATCTATCGATCTAGCATTGATCAACAAACTCGGTTGCTGTCGGGGCATTAATTAAACTGAAGAGTAAAACCACGACTTCATAATAACCATGTCTGGTACGGATGTAGTAAGAGAAATGTCTTTTTTTTTCTTCACCGGGGTCAAATCAATCTTTGAACCTAGGCAACGAACTGTTAGAGAGCGATTCGAAATGCGAATTCTCTCGGTAGACCCATTGAGTGGGTTAGGCTCCAAAAAAACATCAATCAGAAGAACAAAACTTTGCAACAATTTTCTCAACTCTTTTTTTATTCAATCAACCCAACTTAAATACAAATAAAATTACTAAAGAAACTGTAACTAAGAAAACATGGATAATAATATAAGAGGGAAAAAAGCAGTGGGGTTGTGGGTATATCTATTAAAATAAGTCATCAAATTTAACTTTTATCCTTTTTAAGTTTTTAAAAACCAAAATGTCATCGTTTCACTAATCCGCCAACCATTAGTGTCGCTTGATTGACGACCATTCCTGTTAGTCAAATACAATACTACATAATGTCGTGTAACAAGGATTCTAATTTACCTTTAACCATTATAATAATAGTAACAGTTATTATTATTAATATTACAATAACAATATACAACATTAACTAGCACTGGATCGCATCGGTCTTGCCATCATGCATGTGACCATGCATGTGGGAGTTTAAAGGTGAACATTTTCTCTTACTAATTATCCTTTCTCTTTCTCTTGAGGAAAAACAAGATGGAAACAACGGGTAAAGTTGCAATGGCCATTGTTGCACTTGTGATCTTGAGGTGGGGATGGAAATTACTAAACTGGGTATGGTTGAAGCCAAAGAGACTAGAGAAGTGGCTGAGAGATGAAGGGTATAAAGGTAATCCATACAAGCTTCTAATGGGTGACATGATAGAGCTTGCAACAATGATGAAAGAAGGTAAATCAAAGCCAATTCCAGTCACGCATGATATCACTTCATATGCTCTCCCCTTTGATCATCATATCATCTCCAAATATGGTATGAATTAATCTATTCTTTTTCTTTTATTTTAAATATATATTTTTGTTTTATTTTTTATCAATCTATGGTTGACTTTTCTTGGGTACTTTAGATAATAAGAAGTACATAACAATTGTACTTATTGTTATGCACTTCTTATTATCTGAATCATATTGATTAGAGTTTCTACATGATAGAGGGAATCCCACTACTTTTGATTATAGAACCGAGATGTTTGAAGTGTTACACAACACTTGTACTTATTACTTTGAAAGATATACACTACATGATAGAGGGAATCCCACTACTTTTGATTCTCTTCATCAACTACATTTGCATTATATGGTTATAATATTTTTCGGCTTAAAATTGGTTTTGTATTAAAAACGCCTCGAAATAATTGTTGAAAACTTGTTTCTTAAATTTTGATTATGGTTGACTCTTCTGTGTCTTTCGGTATTTGTTTAAATCGATTGCGATTCTGATTGCATGTAATTAGAAACTCAAAGTGATATTATTCTGCTAATAAGAGAGTCGTTAAATACTTAAAACAATTTTAATTAGAGAACTGCCGGTAGTCGGGTATCCTATAGATCTTATAGTTATTTTACTATAATAAATTTTGTATCGAAAGCATTCGTGTAAAAGTTGTTTCTATTGTTTTGATTAAGGAATAATGATTTTCAAAATGGTTGTGTGGAGATAATTAATATATAGATCAAAGAACTAATGGAACAATAATACACAGGAAATACAAAGAAACTGTAAGCAAATAAATACAATAATCGGTTATGCATGGTGTAGACTAATACCAAACATAAACAATTTGGACAGGTGACAAATCGTTCATATGGTTTGGGCCAAAACCAAGGATGTATATCATGGATCCAGAGTTGATAAAAGAGATATTACTAAGATCAGATGAGTTTAAAAAGCCATATCCTGAGCCGTTTCGAGATAGCCTCATAGGTGGACTTTTTGTCACCGAAGGTCACAAATGGATCAAACATCGTAAAATCATCACTCCAGCTTTTAATCTTCAGAATATCAAGGTTCTACTCTTTTAACTCCCTTATTTAAATTTTAAGTAACCATCCATATTGGATTTGCTGTTTAAAGGGGTTGCGGCCGCAGCTTGTTGACCGTTTACCTGCCAAATATGTAATTTTTTCTATCGTTAATATTACTAAACATCACAAATTCACGGGTTGATATGTGTGTAGATCATGTTCTCGGCTATCCTCTCAAGTTGTAGTGACATGATCCACAAATGGGAACTCCTAACCGCTAGAGTCGGCTCCACAGAAGTTGACGTATGGCCATATATTTATAATTTGGCCGGAGATGTGATTTCACGAACAGCTTTTGGTAGCTCCTATGAAGAAGGGCAGAAGATATTCCGAATCCAAAAGGAACAAATTGATCTTGTAAATCAAATGCTTTTTATAATTTATCTTCCTGGAAGAAGGTAACAACAGTAAAATTAATAGTAATCTTAATGAGATTATACATTTATACATTGAGTTAATGTATCTTTTAAACACAATCAAACAAAAAAAAAACAAATTCAAACTCCGATTTTAGTAGATTTTAGCTTTTAAACACAATCAAACTTTTAGCTTTATCTAGATCCATGATTTTAAGGGATTTTTGTTTAGTGGCCCAGTTTTGCAAGAAAGAAGGAATGATGATTGTTTTTTTTAAACATGCCTAATTACCAGAATGTCCCCATTAATCAAATCAATAATTAACTAAAACACAGATTTTACAAAATGTCACTTATCTAATCTCAATACACAAGTGTAAATCAATGGTCAGAATTTGAGGATGAAAATACATTAGTGTATTTTATAATTTGATTATGTAAATTAATGGCCGGGATTTGTTCACTTAGTTCACAAATACACTAACTATAAATATTAAACTAGCTTTCATCATTTTAAGTAACCTATTATGATCATATTAAACAAAGACGTGAGAGTAATAAGTAATATTTTTTATAGTATGATGATATTTGTATCTCTTCTTACTATTTTTTTCCTTAAAATATTATTTATATCAAAGTATTTAATACGTAATTAATATCCGTAGTAGAACTTAATTACATAATTAATCTCGTAAGTTACATTTATTCTTAAAAACACTTGCAAGCTGATAATCCTTATTTTTATGTTTTTATGTGTTACATATTTTTTTTGAACGGAAAATTTCTTTTTTATTCATGTTGTCTATGAGACTTGAATCCAAGATCCCCCCTCCTAATATGTTTAAAGATTTTGCCTTTTGTCAATGGACCACCACCCTATTGGTTTTTATGTGTTACATATACAGTGGAGAGTTTAAATGAGAATAATTTATTTGTAAGAAGAAAAAGAAAATTTCAGCCAATAAGAATGTTTCATTTTACTTGATTTAATACATGTATTTAATGTTAGTATAATGGCACATTGGTAAACCTACATAAATCATTAATTTGTAGTATTCCTCTATAATAGCTAACTACATTAAAATTTGTAACTTATCTTCAAAATATATATATTTTTCAAAAAAATAAAAAATAATTTAGAGTGTAGGATAAATATGAGGTGTGTAGGATAAATTACGAGTTGTGAAGGATAAATTTCAATGTAGGAAAAATTTCAAAATGCGTAGTTTAACTTTGGATGTGTGTAGGCAAAAAAAAATTAGTGTAGAGGATGATGGTCTTTATGACTAATTAATTAGTCAAATATGACAATAAATGAGATGAGTGAAAAACTATTTAATAGTTGTACTCTTTATTCTTTTTCTTCTCAATTAAATTTTTTTTCTCAAATGAACTTTCCCCTACATATATATAGGCGTATATATTAAAAATGATTATAGTGACAAAAAAGAAAAATGAAAACTTCAAAAATTATAATCAGATAACTGAAAATGTGAGTTCTCTTTTAGTTTCGCTATTTTGTTTTAAAAAGCATTTCACTAATAAGGATTATATATACAATTATACGATTTACATTTCTTGATATTCAATGTGGGTCATACACGGTAGGGGAGTTCAAAAAATTTGTATCCGAAATCGAATTCGAAATATCAGAAAATCCGTATCCGAAATATCTGAAGTTTTGGATATACGAAAACCGGATAATCCGAATTTTCGGATTTGGATATGAATTTCAAAATTTCGGATAATCCGATATCCGAAACAAATTTTTTTTTACAAATATATATAGTAAATGAGCATTAAATTTAGTTGAAATATAGTAAAAAATAGTAAAAAAATAGTGAAAAAATAGTAAATAATCAGATTCGGATGTGGATTTATGAATGTTTTTAGTTTTCAATTTAGAAATTTGGAAAATCGAATATAAGTTTAGTTTTAATCTATGCACGAAACGGATTTTTTCGGATACAGATTCGGATATCAATATTCACTATCCGAAAACCGGATAATCCGATCTTGAATACCTCTAATACACGGTTTATAAGTTACTTTAAAATATAGGGTTATTGGATTTTATACCCCCCCCCCCCATTGGCTGTTGGCCGCTGCCACCCCCAACTATCACTTTGGCGCCCGTCACCCCCAACTTAACACTTGATGTTTTCTTGCACTACGTCGTTGACTATTCACTAACTTTTGATCCTGTTACTATACTTTTCGGGTGTCATAGGGATCTTAGGACACCCCCAAAAGTATAGTAACAGGATCAAAAGTTAGTAATCAGTTAACGATTTTGTGACAGAACACTTGAAGTGTTAAGTTGGAGGTGGCGAGCGTCAAAGTGTTAATTGAGGATGACAGCGGCCAATAGCTAATAGTTAGGGGTGATAAAATCCAATAACCCTAAAATATATAAAAGAATATATTATGGGTGCTGATGCATGATGTATATGTGTCATTTAATGTTGTACTCTTCCAACAGTGACTCGTCCCAGTTTTGAATTATTTACCCTTATCTTCATTCTCACATACCATCACCACGGTTGGAGTCATGGGCTTGATGTCTATAGTGGCGAAGTTTGAAATTTTCGACCAGGAGTCGAAAATATATATATTCAAAAATTTCTATAAACCTGGGGTCGTAAATGTATATAACAATAAAATTTCTATACCAACAGTACATACTCTCCATTAATAGAGCCAAAAGTTCGGGGGTTGGCCGCCCCTCCCACCCTGCTTAAGCTGTTGCGCCCATGGCGCCGGAGAAGACCATTGTGCCCCACGGTACCGCTCAACACCGCCCTCGAGGCGTCATATCACTTGAATCCGGGCACTAGCGAAATTTATAACGGGTGAAAGTTGTTGGAACACATTTGCCTCTCTCTCTCTCACACACATATATACATACATATATAACCTCATATCTACATAACATACCAATACACACACATCTATACATATAATAAAATAAACCTAATTGTGGACACATGTCTTCCTATGGAGTGATTTATTCAACATTATATATGATACTAACCATTACAATCAAACATAACCCATCAAGTCATAATAGTCATACATTACCTATTAATCGAGAAACCTAACCAAATTGATACACAACACAAAGATTCGAAAACAATTAAACATACTTGATTCACATGACATACCTTCCATTTAACTACGAAAAGTGGAATGCCAATGGAGCACATCTTGATTCACTGCAGAAATTTAACTACAGAATGAAACATTAGTGATGTGATTCTAGGTGGAGAAAGATAGAAACATCAAATTATAGTTCGGTTCTCCTAGTCCGAGAACCATGGAACCGAACTAATGGAGAACCAGAACCGAGGTATTAGAAGGGGTATTATTTTCGGGTAGCAATTTATACTGTTTTCGGGTATTGGGTATCGGGTCGGGTCGGTTCTTGGCATTTGCTCACCCCTAGATGACACACAAAAGATAACATAGAATGATGACACACATATTTTAATATGATTTTTAATGATATTTAAACGATGACATACAAAAATAGTGTCATAAAAATTATTAGATGACACATAACGATGACACGCATATTTTAATGTGTTCTGTTTTTTTTTAAATGACTTTTAAACCATGACACACAAATATAGGTGTCGTAAAATATTTAGATTTTACCAACGATGACATTTTTTTATGACACACACGCGTTTATGTGTCATAAGATTAGTGTGTGTCATTGTTCTTGTGTCATTAAAGGTCTTCTTTCTAGTAGTGCTTAATAGGTTTTTCCCGCCTAAAAAGAGATTTTTTCTATTTATCTCTACTTAATCTAATCTTTGTACAATATTTAAATTAAGTAATAAAAAAATAATAATATCACATTCAATTAAAACATATCTTTTTAAAATAAATTAACTAAACCAAATAAGGTAGATTTTTTAAGGCAACTAAGCCAAATTTTATATATATCTACGAAACAGTCACCTTCTTCATATACTTTCGCATTCATCACACTGTTCTAATATTGTTTCTAGTTCATATTACTATTTTCCATTAAGTAAGTGGATTATATGAACCAAAAAAAATACATTTTTCTTTTTCATTACGTAAACATTATGTTAATTTAGATTAATAGTATGAATCAAAATTTTATTTTAAGTTATCTTTTAGTGAAGATATATATTTTTTTTAATAAAGAAAATAAAAATAAATATAGTATAGATCAGATTAAATATTAATCTATCATTTATTTTAGTTAATATAAGGCAAGCAAGGAAAAAGGTGGGAAAACATAAATTAGATACCTTCAATGATTGACAAGTGTCATTGTTGAATTACTTTATTATACATCATTAATTAGGTTATCACCCGGGTAACAACCCGGGTAGGAAAAATTAAAATACATTAATCATAAGTGTATCAATAATACTAATGCAAATAAAGTGACATTACATAAATTAGTAACAAAGTGGATTGTATCAATAGGTAAGTTTTCTTTATAAGCTGTGTATAAAAACCTCAAGAAAAAGACAAATACAGTTACATTTACAATTTACTAAAAGTAACATGAGCTCAGTCCGGTTGGTATAGCACGCCCTGCCACATCCAACGTTATAGATGCAAGTCCTCTTTGATTTAATAAACACTTAAAATTTAATATCTTTGAACTCACTTTATAAATAATAAATAAAGTGACATCCATATATCATTGAGAGTTTATCCTTCGACATTTCTTCTAACTCCATACTCTCTCTTTTGCGGCCAACCCATACACAATTGATCTCCCAATCTACAATGTCATACGATATCATGAGTAGAATGGTTATAAGAGATAGCAATCGAACTAAAAAGTAGTACCTAAGGATCAAGTTTTACCCCGCTCTCGTGACGAATTATCCACATAAATATTTCCTTAAGTAGCCATAGTTTGTATATCCAAATAGTAACCGTTGTGCAAATTGCCTAACACTCGAATAAATGTACACCTGATTCAAACATATACATAGCATGTTGGGGTTGTAAACGTATTTGCAAACATGTAAACTTTTAGTTGGAATCTACTTTTACAATCTTGATGAGGAAAGCCATCATTTGGGCCATCTTCCCTACAAATAAGAAAACGCATTTGTTTTTGTTTTTTTTTTTTCATATTATACTTTATTCACAACGCTATCCAAATCGGGAGACAAGCAACATCAGAGAATGAACTACTTAATTCACATTCACACCAAGACTCTCAACTAACTATACAATTTTTTCGATCTATTTTTGAACCACAAAAAACCCAAAGATTTAATATCTTAAATAATCTTCGCGGCTTGCAAGAACGTATCAAAAAAATTTCTAACTTAAGGTTTGAAAAACCTTATTAAAGTCCACTATAAAGAACCAGTTTTTGCCTCTAATTAACAAAGGCAATGACACCATTTCATTGACAATTAAAGGCCCATCAAGGATACTTCGCTCGACCATAAAAGTTGATTGAACTTCACCCATAAATGGATTACCTTTATTTTAAGTCTATTCGGCACACATTTGGATATCACATAATAAATGTAGCCGATAAGATATGACGGTCTATATGTGATGCATAAAATTAATATTTAGAGCTTCCTAATAAACTCGGTTTTATGGTGCTAAAAATATGCATATGTGGCAACACTTTTTGTACGGGAAGTCTCGTTGATGGTGCTAAAAATATGCACATGTGGCAACACTTTTTGTATGGAAAGTCTGGTTGATTTGAGGCCAAAAACCTTTTGTATAGAAATCTTATAAAGAGTAAATTGCCAAAATAATTCATGTGTTTTGGGTAGTTTTGTCAGTATGGTCCAAAGGTTCCATTTATCTACTGTGGGTCCAAAAAGGTTTCATCATTCTCATTTTGGTCTAACAGACTTAACCCCATACATTTTTTTCGTTAACTAGTTGGGCGATTCAGTCATTTTATATTCTTAACATAAGGAGAACTATCCAAAAATATAAAAATGACTGATTTGCCCTTCTTTGTTTAGTTAACAAAAGAGGTGACAGTGTAATGTCAATTTGAATTTGAAGTGCTTTCATATGTAACTAGTATAATAGTGGCTCTTTCTTAATTAATATTGTTGTTTGTAATGTTGTTTAGGGGTGTTCATGGGTCAAACTTAACCGAACGGAGGTATGCTCGTGCTCTGTTCGGTTTGAAACCGAGCTGCTCGGTTCGGTTCGGATTTAGGAAATCGAGCGGAAATCTTATGCTCGGTTCGGTTTAATCTGGAGTATTTTTTTGGGTAAACTATAATTTGCCTCCTCCATATGGTTTGACAATATTTGCACTTTGCCTCTCTATCTTCCATTTTTTGCACTTTGCCTCCCCGTGGGTTGCATTTCATTATATATTGTCTTCGTCAATCAGTTGACCGTTTGTTTAACCATCCAAAAAGCGAGTACATGACTATTATACTCTTTTTTCTACTATAGTATGTGCCTCTGTGGTTTCATTATTATTACAATCATCCACCACCCACCACCACCATCCCACCCCCCCCCCCCCCTCCATCATCATCATCATCACCACCGCTATTTATCACCATATCATGTAGTTAATGCATGTAATCAATCTTAACTAGAAAAAGATAATCACTCTTAACTACAAAAAGTATGCATCCCTATGGTTTCATTTGTTATCAACGTTATTGATTTTCGATTGGAAAGAAATAGTATTATTCGCCAACAGAAGAGGAATTTCTTTCATCAATTGAAAGTGAATGGCAAAATAATCCAAAAAGAGCTTCTGTTAGGGAAGCAAGAAGATATACCCAAAAGTTGTTCAACCAATGCATGCAAACTACAAAAGAACACAACAATCAATTGCATATTGGAGTGTCCAACCAAACAGCTTGACCCGAATGAAGCTATTTTTGGATTACTAATTCAACCAATGTTGCCATATGTTGAAGAAGCCTTTGTATATGTGAAGCTGCAATGTTCATCAAAAGCAGCGAAGAAGATTATGTTATGGTATAGTTTTTTGCTTTTTATTTGGATTCTAATGTAGACACATGTTTATGTTTAAATTAAAACGGTGAATTATTTATGTTTTAGTATTATATATGCTTTATTTATTAGATAATACGGTTATTAATTTGAATTTTAAAAAAATTAACCATGAAAAATGAGCTAATTAAATAACAATTTTACCTACATTAATGATACAACTTGATAACTATAACTTTTATCCTTTTATGCAGGTATAACTTTTTTTTTATCTAAACTGCTAGTTTTCCATTGAAAGATGGGTGGATTATCGATTTTCAAGAGTTGTAGGCTTTTAGCTTTGGCCCAACCATCATTAACTTGTCCATTTTATAACTTAGGCCCAATTAAGAGTTATTTTTGTAGATTGTGGCTAAACTAGAGGTGCACAAACCGGTTAATTTTAATAACCAGTCCGGTTAACTGGTTATACCGGTTAATTTGTCTTTTTTTACATTAACTGATAATGCTTTAACCGGTTATTACTTTAACATGTTAATTTTTTTTAACTGGTCCGGTTAATTAATTTAACCGGTTCGGTTAATTAAACGGTTATTTTTTGTTAATAACCAGTTTTTTTAAAAAAAAATTCGGTAACCAGTCTGCCGGTTAAAAAACCAGTTCCTATGCTGAATATCAATAATCGGTTACTAACCTACGATTAAAAATAACTACTAACAGGTTATTTCTCAATCGGTTAATAACCGATTATTTTGTGCACCTCTAAACTAAACGGTCAAAACAAATATGGTCAAATATGTACACCCAGATGGGTTTGTGACTTTGTGCATAATCGGTTAAACCCGGTTAACCCGGTTAAGGTTTAAGGACCACTTGGTCTAATAAATTTGTGAAGGCAGCAGTCTAAGGCAGAGAAACCAAACACCCTTAGATGTTTAAAACCAAGGTAGTTCAACTACATTTGAAAAGTAAGACATAATTAGACGTTAAAAGCAAATGTTGTAAAAGAAACAAAATAAATTACGGCGCAGTAAACATCATAACAAGAAAAACAAGAAAGCAAGAACAAGCAAGAAATGAATGAGAACGAGCAAGAAGTAAGAACGATCAGAACCCGTGTGGTTCAATCGGGGAAACCAGCAAGTGAAGCATGGTCGGGTTTTAGGATTAAGGGGGAGCGTGAAGGTTTTAATCCTAAACAAGATAAAAGAAGGATGGAAGGGTCAATGTGAAACTTTCGTTTTTAGTTACTTTAATTAAACGTTTGATAATTATCTGGTAAGTTCAATTGTTTTCCAAGTATGTTTAATTCCCTAGTTTTTAGGCATGATCGATGGTTTATTTTGGTACGTAATATCAGTTTGAAGTTTTTAGTTTGTTTCTTTGAATTCGTTTGTTCTTCCTAATCCATTTCTTCATCTAAGTTTATGTTTCGTGGTCGAATTCAATCAGGTTTGGGCCAACATTCCCGTGGATATGTCTAAACTTAAGTAAGAATTAAGTTGGTTATCATCACAGCGTCTTAGACAAGGAAGAGCGGGTCAGAATGGGCCGAGAATAGTGACTTTAACGGGTCAGAATGGATTTTGTGCGAACCAAAAGAAGCATGTGTAGAGGTGTATAGCATAAAACTAAATAGAGAGAAATTAGATGTGTATACGACTGTAGCCACCTCATCGCCCTCGTGCACCACTACCGTTCCGATTCTAGAGAGAGAAACATAAGAATGTAAGACCCTTGGTCCATTTCTAAGTCGAAGACATTATCAATGAAATTAGAGTTATCGGGTTTTTATGGTTGAAAGGTAATTAAGTATAAGTTTTTGTCCCTTTCTAACACGAATTGGTGTAATTTCCAGTCCCCTGGTGGTGATGAGAGTGTGAAGGGAGGACCATCCATCTGTGATTTTGAGGGGCACATGTTTTTTTTTTAAATCTGATATATATGTTAATTTTTTTCTAAATAGTATACTTATATCAACTCTAAGATAGGCATGTTTACAAAACAATTTTTATGGTTTAGAAGTTAGCCAATTGACATTAGGTTTAGTGAGTCTAATGCCCATATAACTTTAGAAAATAATAATAAAACATTACGTAAGGGCATATTTTTAGAGCTCAAACATGGTATATGAATTCTTAAAGACGTCACTGTTTTTAATTGATGTAAACGCTCTAGTCTGTTGGATTTCATGTGTCGGGGTGGTTGCGAATGAAATTAGGCTCGTGGGTGTGGTGATGTTCCTACCTTGTAGGATGATCCTCCACGTGGGCGACACATCATAGTCTTAGGATGATGCCCCTCCAAGGTTTAATCAATGGAAATGGATGATGAGCCTACCCCACAAACTTCATTTTTTTAACTACATTTTTTAACTTTATTTATTTGAACAAGATATAAAAACTAAATTCATGATTGTTTACTCGGTTTCGAATGTTTATTTTGGTCAACCGCCACTTGCTTTCCTTTTTTACATTTAGAAGAAGATTGCGGTTGAGTCTCCGGAACGACTTCAATGTCGTCTTCAACGGGTTGCGGTGGTTGTGAAGATTGAGCGGGTTGTGGTTGTTGAGAATAATGTTCGGGTTGTGGTGGTTGTGAAGATTGAAAGGGTTGCGTGTTGAACGGGTTTCGCATCATCAAGCTTTGTAACGCTTGCATTTGTTGCGGATTCGGAAAAGTGTTTGGAGATTGTTGGAAACCCCCAAAAGCGTTGATGGTAAATTGCGAGAAAGAGTGCGGTTCCATTTGAGGATAGTACGCGGGCATCGAAAAAACATTCGGGTTTGAGTTGTTCAGGTTGTACCTATCCATCGAAGATAATAGAAGATTATTTTATAAAGATATAGAGAATTTATAAAAATAGCGAGAAAGATGAAGTGGGTTGAAATGGGGGTAAAAAAGTTAGATTTTATAAATAACCGGATTTGAATTTTGTTTTAATTTTTTTTTTCGAATGGTCATATATTCCAATGGCTGGATTTTTTATCTTTTTGTGGCCGGCATCAACGACGTATGCATGCCGTGCATCAGGGGCGGATTTACCATCGAGCTAGGGGTGACCCACGCTACCCCTTGAATTTTCAGCCTAGTGCAAATTATTTCGGGTTTTCAATGTTTTTTGTATTCCCCTACCCATAAAAAATATTATGTTACCCCTTCTGAGAAAAAAAAGAGTGAAAATAGCTTGATCGGAAAAAATATCCGGCCAATGAAGGTGGCAAACGGCTACGGAGATGTTGTAAAGAGAAAAAGAATAAGAAAAATATTGAAAGGAGAGGGATATGAACCATTTGGTTACTAATTTGTTGTGTTGAACCAAATCTTTGTTGTGAGCGGCAGCTCTTCTGCAATAAGCCAATAAAGAAGATGAGAGACTAAAACCTAACCTAATATATGTTGTGTTGAAATGGGCTTTCAACAACCCAATATATTAAAAAATATTATGCTGAACTACTGAAGTAGGCTTATAACAGCCCAACATCATCAAACTATTATTTATAAGTTTTTCATGTGAAACAGAAAAAAAAAAAAAAAAAGACAAATATGTTCGATAAAACTATATAACATAAATATAATTACATCTAAATGTTTTTTTACTGATCCCTTTTGTATTGTTATTTTTATTTTATAGAGTTAAATACCTGGTTGGTCTTTGTGGTTTGCAAAAATTGCAGACTTGGTCCTAATGGTTCACTAATTACACACTTGGTCCTAATAGTTGTAATTTTTGCACTCGGTTGGTCCTTATCACTAATATTTGTTAAATTATTCAGTTAAGTTTTATTAATTTACTAAAATACCCTTATACAATAAGAAAAATAAAAATAAAACAATATGTTGTTGTGGGTCCCACCCCAGTCCCCACCACCACTTCATCGTTTCATCTTCTCTGTCTCTCTCCACGGAACTAAAAGAGTAAAATCCCTTCCTCTCTCTCATCTTTCTCTCTCTAAGAACGGCAGAATTCCGGTGTGCAGGTTCTGCTCTACAAACCACCAAAGGCGGCGGTGCACCGGCAAGCTCGTTTGCCAGTTCTTTTTTTCGTCAGGTTTGTTTTCGGTTCAGACATAGATGGTCATGGGTTTTGCTAACATACTTGCAGGCTTGCTACTGTATTTTACCAAATATATATATATATATATATTAAGGTTCAACTGAAAGTGTGACAATTACCTCAAAAGCTACTAACTGAAGAATTTGTTACCACCTTAAAAATTAATATAGAATCAGATGAGATATCTGCAACTCACGAGTGTCATGTGCCATTTATCTCTAAACAAAAGAAGCCATTCATTTTGCCTGAAACGTCTATTTGGGAGATGGTGGTGACGTATATTGTGATGGTGGTTTGGGGAGAAGATGGTTGGTGATGGTGATGTACGGTGATGGTTTAGGGAGATGGTGGTGGTGGCTGTTAACAACACAGTGGGGAAGAAGAAGAAAGGTGGGGCCCACTTATTTATAATTGTTTATTTTTTGTTTTTAATGTTCAGGGGTAATCTAGTAATTTCACATGCATTTGAGTGAGAAATTTAACTTAGATTACTGATAAGGATCACCCGGGTGCAAAAATTGTAACTACTAGGACCAATTCTGTAATTATTAAAGCATTAGGACCAAGTCTGCAATATCTGCAAACCACAGGGACCAACCAGACATTTAACTCTATTTTATATGATACTTATTAAATCATTTCTGATTTCTTTAGTATTTTTATAAAATAAGAATACTTATGATGCGATAAGCTCTAGAAACAATAACAAGTAACAAAGTAGAAAATTCTTAAACCAAATAAAAGATAAAACCATGAAGTACAGAAATTCAAATAATTCAAATCCATGCATCTTACTATATTTATAGGGTTGTAATTGAGCTCGAGCTCTAACTCGAACTTAAATGAGCCTGATTAGATTTCAAAAAATGAGAGCCATATATAAAAACTTAAGATATGTTAGATTTCCATTGTATATTTGTAATGACGTTTGGCATATTTATGTTGATTATATAAAAATTAGTTTAATTATATATTTTTTTCATATGACCCAACCCGAATCGGATTTAGGACTTATGTGCAATGGATTATGGGTTTCTTTTCAATTTCCGTTTACACTGTATAAGCACGGTAAACAAATTTTTTGAACGTTACCCCTTATATTTTGATCTAGATCCGCCACTGCCGAGCATGCCGCCGCATGGGGAAATGGTGTTGGGCCGGCGCCGGGCCATGCCTGAGACATGCCGAGCCCCACACCAAGCAGCCTTAGCCTTTTAAAAAAACTGAAAACAACTATTGCAGGTTAAATATACGTCGTTACTATTTGAACGTTTATCCAATTGAATACACTTCGTGTCACAATTGCGAATAAATGAGCATTTAGTACCATTTGCCAAAAGTCAATAATTTAATTTCTATGCACTGGAATCAGTGTTATTCTCACTTAACGAGTAAAAAGACTTCAAATATCACTATACTTTTATGTATCAACTTTTCATAATTTTATTAAAGACTTGCTTTTTATACTAAGATTTTTTACTAAAAAGGTAATTTATTTAATAAACTATAATTTTTAAGTGGTATACAAATATAATAAAATATGTTTAAATATATTTACATAATTCTGGATTTAATAAAATTCATAAGAGATTTTTTTAGTTTTAAAACTTTAAATGAAATAATAAATCATACGTACACCCATATATTCTATATTCTATTTTAGATTAAAAACACATTCAAACGTTCTTTGCTTTTGTGAAGATTGATAATACATTATAGGATCCATATATGTGCAAATAAAGTACTCTTAAGTTAATTAAAGTCGTAGATTGAAATTTTCTGTATTTTTAAACAATGCGTACCTTTTGAAAGTATAAAAAGAGCGTTAGATTTTACATTTCAAGTTATTTTTACATAGATATATAGACAAAATTTGTTTTTATATTTCGTTCCTACAAGAGTTAGCCCACTTGGTTAGCTCACTTGGCTGAGACATATGTCTCTTGGAAGAGAGGAGATTTAATTCCGAGTAAAGGTGAATATTTAGAATTATTAGTGTAATAGAGTAGAAGCAAGTGTTGTTATTCAAAAAATTGTATACCTGTATATAAATAAAGGGGAACATAGCAGTGGCGGATCTAGATGAAATGTTCATGGGTAGCGTAAAAAATTTTGTTCATAGAGGTATCCCGCTACATAAAACGAAGAAGAAATTTTTTTATACTAATAATACACTTTACCGACAAAGTTAAGGGTAATGCGTGCCACCCATGCATCTAAGCTAGATCCGTACTTGGAACATAGACATGATTATCTCGTTTCAAATAGCATGGTCGTTAGGAGTTGATCAATACAAAATTTATGTGGGTGATAATCAGTAATTCAATAAGAACAACATATATGTACTTGGTTGTGGAAAAAGTGGTTGGTAGGTTAAAGTTAATTAACTATCTTAAGATTTATATTTAAAGACGTTTATATATGGTTGGGTTCATGTGAGAACCACCTTTATTGCGAGAACCAATGTGAACACAACAATAAACTCACTACACCACCCTCCAAAACCTAAATAAAAACCTAACACACCCCCCCCCCCCTCCCCCAAAAAAAAAACCTAAAATTATAAAATAAAAAAAACGCTAATAAATAAATAAAAAATAAAAAATATATATGACGAAAACCAACGATTTTTTATAAAGAAATATTTAAAAAATTGTATGTTTATTAGATTTTTTTAGGTATTTTTGGTTGTTCTTACATTGGTTCTCGTAATAAATAGTGGTTTCTAACGAATCTTTCTTCGTTTATGTATTTGGGCAAGAAGTCTTGTAAAAACTTTATAACCATAAACCTAGTGACCAGGGTTAGTGTTTTCATAACTTTTATTACATAAGCTTTTATATATTCCTTCAGAGAAGAACTAAGCATCTAGAAAATTAAATTAAAAAAAGATTCAAAACACATGATAAACAATATTATTGTTAAAAATAACAAAACTTGTTTCTCTAATTATTGTACAAAAATGTATAGCAAGCATGTAGAATTATCAACCTTAATAGCTTATGCCCTATAATTAAAATCGAACTCATACTAATGCTAATCAAATCCCTCCATGTTTTAATTAACAAAATTAATAAATCCGATTTACAAGATTCCAAGCCGGTGAAAAAAAAGTTAGAGTTAACTGTCATTTCCGTCTCTGTAGTTTGTCCAATTATGTCAGTTCAGACCAAATTTCAAATTTATATCATTTCGTCCCTGACATTCTTAAAACATGTTAGTTTCGTCCAAAAAGAGTAAGAGTTAACTGTCATTTTCGTCTCAATGGTTTGTCCAATTATTTGATTCACCTTAATTTTTATTATGGAACTAGCATGTTTCAAGAACGTCAGAGACGTGGTACAGATTTGAAATTTGGTCTTAACTGATATAATTGGAAAAACAATAAGGACGAAAATGACAGTTAACTCAAAAACTTACTTTTTAACGACTAACAAAGTACACCTTGTCCAGGTTCGGTTTGAACTTGGGTTTTCTCCAAAGAAGCTTTGTGCTGGGCTACAACCCAAGTGGCGAAAACCATGGCTCGGTTAAAGTCTCAAATGCAAGTCAAGTCCAAACGAATCATCAAACCCGGCTCCACCGTCGCTGTCGGCTAACCCGCGACTACCTCGAATATTCGATTGATCAGCCGACGGCTCCCCTAAGCCGCGAGCGTAAGTAGAAGCCGGTAAACGCATCCTTGAGCCACATGGACCGGCGAAACGGCTCGAGGAACAAAGAGCCATGATGGGGCGGTAAACCCATTGGCCGGAAGTATCATTCTCCGGCCGTGTGTGTGGAGGTGATGCGGCGGAGTGAAGGCAGCATGTCGGCTGGCTTGAAGTTGAGCTCGCTTCAACTGCTGGCGTTCTTTCTTGTGGACGTTCTGGTGGCCGCCGAGAGCTTGTGAGTTGGCAAACTCACGGCGGCAGTACTGAGACTCGTATCTCCGGCCATCGGAGGTGACAGGTGGTGGTTTGGTGGGTCCCATTTGTTCATCATCTTCAAGTACGTTGAATCCAAAGAGTTTTAACCTAGTTGTTGTTGTGTTATTGGTAGGTTTAGCTTGAATATGATCAAGTTCTGCCATATGAAGTATATGTGTGTATATTATATATATTATTTATAATTTATGAATCTATAGTGACATGGGTTAGAGAGATATGATGCATGAGTTGTGGTATTTATAGATGGTGTTGATAGTTGAAGATAGAACTGGTTGTTGCACAGTTGTAGACATCTCAATCATTTAAGAAAAGTAAGTTGTAAATTTGGCAAACATCAAGCCTTGATTAATGCATTTGTTAGTTGTTACATAATGGTTAAAGTATCTTGGATAAGTTGTATAGGTTTTGACTAATAAACAAGATTTATTATATTAATTGTGAATCCTACAAATATATATATTTTAACGGCAAATTTGATCACTGACGAACCACTGGAGTATCATCGTGTCACCAGCGGAATCACCTGATCATATATATCATCACTAGACAATGATATTTATACACTAATTCAGGGGAAACCTAATATATATATGGGAAAACCCTCTTGTAAGAATCAAACCCAGAAAGGGTGGAACCTCATAGTTTCTAAGCTTTATCCTAATCCTAAGATACGACTAGGCTATAACATAATGGGTAATCTTACAATTATATGTTAGAAGCATCTGGTAAAGGAAAATTCTTGTTATAAAGTTAAGACTTGTAATAAAGAAATATGTGTTTGGTTGTGGTATCATCATTAAATACATTTTTTGTTGTACCTATAGCATATAAATTTCATAAGTTATTGTTCAAATAAATTACTCATAGACTGCACTTCTTTGTTTAGCAATTGTGTATGAAAATGCTTGTTAGAATTATAAAACTAAAATAAAAAAGACAAAAATACATCAGAAGATTTATACATAAAACAATCATGTATTTAAATGTAATATATGATTACAACAGCTAAAAGTTAGATAAAGATAACATTTCTTAAAGATAATTTTCCATGATTTTGTATATATAGTACATTGTTAGGGTATGAGAAAACTACCAAACATTACATAATATCTTCTTTCCATCATATTCTTCCCAAATTATACCTTTATCCATCACATGAAATTAAGTATAGAGATTAAAAAATATATATCTATAGATACATACATTGTATTTTTATACGGTTAAACCAGATTAATTTACAGTTATATTATGTGTGTTGCCGATTCAAATGGTCAGCGTAAACAACGTTTTAGCATATAACTTGGCAGGGGTGGGCCTAGCTTTATGGTAGGGGTAGCCCCCGCTACCCCTTGACGTTCTGGCGATAGTGTAATTTTAGAAAAGTTAACGTTTATTTCGATTTCGTTCCTTATAACAATTTTCTAGATCTGCCACTGTCACTTGGAGTGTTTACCGGTGATACTATCGTGATTAATGAATTCAATAAAGTTGGTGATTGTTTTCTAACTTAATTAGTTTAAACAAATCACGTTATGTTGGTTGAAAATGCAAAAACGGCCATGAAAAGATAGGAAAAGCAAAATGCTAATCTTCTGTCATGTGATAATATTATTTGATTAGTCATGTATGTAGTTAAAGACCTAGAAGAGTGAGAGGGGTTAAAGAATGTGATGCATGTTACTGTTGCATGGTAGTTGAACTATCAAAGGACTGTTTCAAAAATTGAACAAAGATTATGTTCTTCACCAACTAATCACAACCGTTATCGCAGATTTATTTAGGGTCCTAATAAAGTCACACCCTAAAATCTTAATTTCACACCCTGTATACGGTTCATATAACGTTATATGACCCGTATAGAATAATCTGACATGACAAATATTGAGCCTGTTTATAATGTTATACGGCTCGTATAGATGGAGAAAATATTAGGCATATAACATTATATACGGGTCGTATAACATTATATGAGGTTTGGGTCGTATAACATTCTATACGCGTCGTATAATATTATATAGCCCGTATACATGGAGACAAAAAACATTCTCTGACATTTCTTTTTGTAACAATCAGTCATACGCCCGCATAATTTTATACGGACCTATAGATGTAGGGGTGTGGGAATAGTGGAAGCATTTATTTATTTATTTATTTATTCATTTTATTTACAAAATATGCAAATTTATAAACGTGCATGCATGGGACAAATGATGAGATTGATCATTATGAGGAGTGAAGTTGAAGCAAAGGAGACTTATGTATGTCATGTTCGGTGAATATATGGTGTCACTATATTGAGTCTCATCGTGGACATAATAGATATGGAGTGGAGAAAACAAAAGGAGTTGTCAAATCGATGGTACTTTGAAATCAAGAAAATCTTCAAATGTTCTGTAGAAACAAAGCTAGCTTTTTGCTTCACATTTTGTAAGTTTTGTATTGGTAAATAAACATTTTGATGTTTGATTATCAATCGCATACTTTTTTTAACCATATAAATATTTGATATTGATCGGACATTTAACATTAGGGATGAGCATTTGGTACTAGGTACCGGTACCCAGTTTTAACGAATTTCGTTACCGGTATTTTCGGTACCGATACCGGTACCAGCTCATCCTTATGTAACATACCGGTATTCTTGTACCATAAATATTGTCCGCTGAGCTTGCTCACGAATTTGTTTTTGCTTGTCCAGGTGGAGACCACCCATGGGATCACTCATTTTGATACCACTCTCACCTAAACATGCTTAACTATGGACTTCTAACGGGGTCCATACAAAACGCGTTAAGATATTTAAGGCGGGAAATACTTAATGCCTAGTATCTCTCTTGTAGTGTTTTGGTTTTTTTAGCAAAACTATTGTAGTGTTTTGATTTAATTGATTGACTCGATGTTTTTTTTTTGACATCGTGTTATAAGTAGCATATACAAGCAAAGGTTAGAGAACTCGCTAGTCGCTAGTCGGCTGGTGAGTGGGGACTAGCGATTACTCGGGATTAATCGGATCGGGATTTTTATATGTAATTTTCTGTTTTATGTATACATATACACATTTTATAGGTAAATATTTTAACTAGCTAGGTTTTAACCTTACTCAACTCATTTTTCTAAGTATACAAGAATAATTGTTGGAAATCACATTGTTTGGTTGGATACTGGCCGGAATTTAGAGGTTTTGGCCGAATTATACAGGTTTTTTGCCGGAATCTGGCCGGAATTGTTGATTTTTTGCTGGCCGACTAGACCCGACTAGTGATTAATGGACGATTTGAATCAGACTAGTGATTAATCGCCGCCTAGTAGTGATTTTTACAACACCATGTACAAGTAACCGAAATACAAGAGAACATGTTATCAAACTAAAAAATATTCGGTTTAGCGTCCGCAACACGGGCAGCGCATAACACTAGTTTATTACAGTTCATATAGTAACATTTCTAATGTGAACAGTTTTATTCATGATTGACCCATTACATATATTGTTGAAGAACGATGAATAGTAACTTTATTTTTATAATAATATATCCATGGAACTACCGGATCTATAAACATATAGTCTGTTTGGTAGTGTCCAAAGATATCAGTGATAACTACTGGCCGGTCTTCTTGAGAACCTCCTGGAACGATAGAAAAAATGATTTGTTTTTTCGCCCCAAGTGTTGTTTTGAAAATGTTGAAGGCTACATGTGCGGATGATCCACCTTGGATCATGGAAACGTGTGTTTCATTTTCTTGTTGCTAGGCCTTCGTTCTCGCGCGTAATCTGTTTAATCTCTTTGCGCACATTCTGGACTAGATGTGTAAGCTTCCCACTCTTTAATGCTTTTTCAATCTCCGTGCGCAGACTGATGCAATTATCTGTTGTGTGGCTAGTGTCTCTATGATAGTCACAGAACAAATTTGGGTCTTGCCCTTTTTTGTTTTTCATTGGTTGCGGCTGTTTGAATTGATAATTCTCAGTGCTGAGAACCTCAGCCGGAGATTTCGTTAAGGGAGTCCACTAACGTTCCCTATTCTCTTGCTTAATTGCTTTTTGAGTTACTATCTTGTTGATTGTTGCTCGCGCATCAATTGGTGAATAAGGAGAATACAAATTCTTACTTGACTCTTTCCAATTTCTCTTATACTTGCGACTACCTCTACTCAGGTCTTGCGGACGGTTCTGAGGTAGAGGTGGCCTGTTAGAACTTAAGTTGCGCTCAGTCTGGGCTGTAGACCTTGGCTTTCCGCCATGAGTTTATCCCAGTTTTTTGGAAGGCCAGTTGTACCGGACAACACTTTAATCATTTCGTCGCACCTTACGCATACTTGAACTGCGCCGTATAAGGTCTTCATGGACATCTCCAATCTCCAACACCTCTTTATTCTAACGCGTTATAAAATCTTCGAGGCTTTCATCGTCCCTCTGCCAGATATTCATTACATCTGAGGAGTCGCGCACGTATCGCCGTTGCTGACTAAAGTGTGTAAGAAATTTTTTTTTAAGTCATTCAAGAGGAAAGTTTACCTGCCGGCAAATTATCAAACCAAAGGCGCGCAGCGCCGGTAAGGGCTGTACAAATAGGTGACACCACATTGGCAATGTCCAGCACCCAAGTAACCCTGCACCGGTAAAGAGGCGCATGTGATCATCAGGATTTGTCAAACCGTTAAACTTTCCAACGTTGGATGGTAATTTCGCTCGCTCCAACGGAGCCAGTGCTATCTCTCTGGTAAACTTTGATTGCTCAGCTGCTTCGGTTGGGCGATACACCAAATTGTAATCATGCTCAGCTTCTGGATTGTATACTGCACGTACTTTTGGCCTGTAACTAGCATGATCTGCAGATATTCGATTGAAAATACCTGCACTATCCCCTTCGTCATAGGTTCTATCGAGCTCATCGTGTTGGGTGTCTCGTTTCTACGAAGACCGCGGGCCCAAACGAGAGTGGACAGATGCGCGACGTGAACGTTGTCTACTTGCCTTCTATTACCAGACTGAACAGTATCATTCCTGGTTTAGAATACATTTCTGTTCCATTTCAGGCATGCGCAAAGGGGAACGAGCATGACTTTGAGTATTATAACTCAAAACTCGAGGTGCCGGCAAAGCACGGACCTGAGGAGCGTTAACCGGAGCTTGAAAAGCTGGAGTTCCAGTTTGAGCACATAACTGAGCATACATAGCGTTTAGAGTCGCTTGAGATTTGATTAACCACGATAATGGAGTCTCTCCAGGTGGTAAAATCAACGTAACATCAACCTGAGGAGCCGCCGGCGTTACAGGAATACTCGCATGATTAGGATCATACTGAGCATTAGCTTCGCCGGAAGAATCCTCAACTATTTGTCCGTCGACCTGAGGTCCGACAACAATGCGTCGAATCCCTGATCGAGGACCTTGAAAAGATGATCCGTCAGCCATGATGCTGCAGATCTAAGTGAAACGAAACGAAAGGTGAAAAAGAATTGAAATCGGTGGGCGCCAATGAAGAAACCCTAGATCAACTAGACCGGAATCTAAGTAGATCTATGGAATGAGCTCTGCATAAAAGGGTTAACCCTCCGTTTGGTTTCACGATGGATGATGAATAGAACAATATTCCAGCTGCACCTGCAAAACAGAACACCGTTAGCTCGCCACGGGGAGAAGGGGTTCTCTCTGTGACCACCTTCCGGCGTGAGAATAAGTACAGGTAATCGGAAGTAAGTATTGTAAGAGAGGGAGTAGTTGAGAGTGAATACCTTTCCTTGAACTCCAAGTTACTTATTTATAGCCGGTGTTTGGCGCCAAAAGGAGAGATTGTTAACTTTAACTGAATCTTTTGCTATTTCGTTAATGTTTGTTGGCAATCTGTTAGTGCACACTGATCGTGAGCTCATCAGCGGTTAGGGAGGTGCCACGTGTCAACATAAGATCACTACATCTTATAAATGTGAGCATGCCATCACCGTGATCTTCCTCAGCCGTCCAGATGCTGCCATGTGGCAATTGGTTATACCGAAAAGATGCTTGCACGATTGGGTGTTAATGGCTTCTAGAAGGTTTCACAGCTGTTACCCATCTATTATTCGCCACGTGTACATTCTGTTACAACAGAAAGATTCCTTTTACTTCTGCACCAAGTCAAGGATTTCGCTAAGGGAAAGTTTCTCAGGATTTACTGTTTCCTTGCACGAGAAGCGCAAGTTAGTTAACTGATCCTCCTTCTCCTTGCTGCTTAGCGCAACGTCTGGTGGGTACTTGCTTTGATATAAATATCTGCGCAAGGTTTGTGCAAGAAGCATTACCAAACGAGAATGTTCAAGGTTAACTTTTGAACCTTGCGCGAGCCCGTGCAAGGTAGTTAAATGAAGCATTATCAAACGGGAATGTTCAAGGTTAACTTTGAACCTTGCGCGAGCCCGCGCAAGGTAGTTATATAATCCTTTCCTCTCTTGGATATTTGGCGCAGAGTTCTAATAAATCTTATTTTGGCAAAGAAGTCTGGGCGCAGTTTTCTTAGAAGTTATTAATGGGTATGGTTTCTTGATTGGCGTAAGGTTTTTGGGACCATACCCGTTCAATAGATTTTTTTATTTAATATATTATAATAGTTTATTATTATATTTACTTTCAATAACATATTTTTCTTTTTTCTTTTTTTTCTTTTTTAAAACATATATTTACTTTACCATTTTTTATAATTTTTTTTCTTTTTTTAGAACATATATTGATTTATCGATGAATTTGATACTTAATAATAATTTACGTTTATAACCTTTTTCTAAAAACTTGAGTACGTAGTTGTACTTGATTTTTTTCATGACATTCCGTGATAAGTTTTGTTAAAAACGAATTATACTCAAAATAAAGTATTTATTTGGTATCATTAAACGGTATGATGATAAACTAAGCCGTTCTAATGGTTTGACTTTCTAAACAATATGCTTTATTTTCAATTATATATTTGTTGATGAAGAACGATGAATAATAACTTTATTTTTATAATAATGTATAGCTTTTTTTATTTTTATTTAATATATTATAATAGTTTATTATTATATTTACTTTTAATAACATATTTTTCTTTTTTTTCTTTTTTAAAACCATATATTTAGTTTACCATTTTTCTAATAATTCTTTTTTCTTTTTTTAGAACATATATTGATTTATCGATTAATTTGATACTTATTAATAATTTACGTTTATAACCTTTTTTTCTAAAAACTTGAGTACGTAGTTGTACTTGATTTTTTTCATGACATTCCGTGATAAGTTTGGTTAAAAACGAATTGTACTCAAAATAAAGTATTTATTTGGTATGATAAAACGGTATGATGATAAACTAAACCTGGTTTGACTTTCTAAACAATATGCTTTATTTACAAATAACATTTGTTTTACATTATCATTTGCTCGGTTTCGCCGCAACGCACGAAATAAAAAAGAACTAGTATATATTATTTTTATATTTAGATTTTGTTATTATTTTATTATACATAATTCTTAGTGTTAAAAACCTCATATTACAACATAATTAATAACATGTTAATTTTTATTGACGTTTCGATGTGAATTTTTTGGCGCAGTTGATACCAATATATGAGTACGATATGTTTAAATTACAACGTACTTTTGTATCGTTACGTTTTGATGTTCAAGTCGCAACTACAACGAAATGAACACATGTAGATATTATTTTGGTTAATGTTATTACTTTTTTATTTCCTTTTCCTTTGTCATAGTGTATGATATCGAATTGAACTCTCAGCGTGTCCCCGCCGCAGTGACATTAAGATGAAAGTCTGCATGATCTATATTAACTCTTCAAAACACCATGTAACAAATTTAAATTTCCTTTACATTTAAGCTGTAATACTTAAAGCTAAGTTTTAACTCTATATATTAACGGTGTTGTTTCCATATCTTTTTACCATCGTTTAGATTAAAGCATCTAAACCATGAATGGTATAACATCAATCCAATAATATACCAGTTCACAAATACATTCTCGCTCGCATCCTCCTACGACCCGCTGCGAAGCAGAGGTCAAATACTAGTTTCATACAAGTATTACGAATACATGTTCTTTTGAAGGTTCATGTTAGTAGCTTGTAAAGAATCTTAAAATGCGCAATTGATCCAAAAACCACCTTAAACCACTTTAGCCTATAAATAATAACTTATTATCCTAGTGTATAGTTTTACTTTTTTTATACATTTTGATGTACATAACATAACAAAAAATCATGGATATACCAATACTTTTTTCTGTCAACAAACATATGCATCATCTTAACCTGGAAATTGTAGCAGATACAACAATTCCCATTTGTATGAAAAGTCCATGAGCTAGTTGAAAGAATGGTCAGTCTCTAAAGTCTAAATCGGGGTTTATAAAGCAAGAAACGCTCCTGGTGTTTAGGTCTGTGGCACGCGCTTCACGTAACGTATGTGAGGTGTTGCTCAATGTAGAGTTTGATTTAAAAAAAGGCGCAGAAAGGCTCAAGCCCCTGTGCTTTTGGTAGCATAAGGTGCGATTTTAATTGACGCTGAGGCACGCGCTGCATGTATTTCCCATAATTTTGTGCAGCAGGTTGTTGTTTTCAGATAGTACATGTACGTAATTTTTATACATAAAGCTTACTTGTCTCTAAATATTGGGTAAATCAAATGATGCTAGAAGCCTACAAAAGATATACAAGCCTCCTACAGACCCTAATTTTGACTCCATGAAGTGCCCCTATGTGTTTTTTTCCTAAAGTCTTTTAAACCAAGGTCCAAATCATGAAAAACTTAAAACCTAATTGCCGCCGTACAGATATCGCTACATGTTTCGATCATCATTGGTGAAATGTATCCTAGACATTTCAGGTACAGTTTCACTCATGCGTCCCAAAAGTCCTTCAATTCAAGAGAAAGAATGGCATGGCACATCAAATGAAGAAAGATTCATGGATGGAGATAATAGCAAATAGCATACAGACTATGCAGTTAATGCGGTAAAATATAGGTAAAATATCGGTGATATATCGGTTATATCAGTCAAATATCGGTCAATATTACCGATAATATCGGTACCGATATTTGACACCGAGATTTTACTAGGGGACCGATATGACCGAGATAACCGATATATCACCGAGATTAACTGCATAGCATACAGATTGGTTCAAAAACAATATCAAATCAAGAACTATACTTGAATGCAGAATCCTAAACGAATAGTGAACATTTCAAGACCGAAAACAGCAGCAAACAGATCGATTCATAAACACTTTCAATAGCAAAAAGTTATCTCAAATATTCAAATCCAGATCATAACATTAAGTTGTGATAATAACATTATCAATGCATCAAGCCAATCAGACATTCGAGTGAACATAAATTAACATAATCATTTTTCAAATTTAAAGCAAAAAATACCCAAGACCAATCTAGTTATTCATCCGAAACATTCAACCGAAGTGATATTATTTCCAACAGTTCTTCAATTTCTCAAATTGAAACCAACAAGAACAACAAAACCAACAACACGAATCCAATTATTAAAAAACATTCACATCAGTATCTTATAAAGCACCACAATATGCTCAATTGACCCATAAGATGTTCATTTCATCACACAAAACAAAACCCTAGATTGAAAAAATAATTGGGGAAAATGTGAAAAGCTACTTCTTGTAACGGGCGACCTCACCGTCGTTGGGGAAGAAGCCCATCAAGCGTCCAGCAGAGTTCTGGTAAGCATACATAAACCCACCCATAACTCCGATCAACCCTCCGGTCACCATCGATGGGCCTCTGATCCCGGGCTTTATTCCTGCAAAAATCAACCCAGATCTTAAGTTAATCAGAAGGAATAATAACAATAATGATGATAGTGGGTTAAGAAGGGGATAGGAGACCGGAGAGGTAGCCGACGGTGACGGAGATGCCGGTGATGGTGGTGAAGCGGAGGTAGTCGAGAGTGTTGAAGTTGCCGACGGTTTTGGTGAAGGGTGGGTTGCGATCGATGACTGGGTATTCGGGTTTCGCTGATGCGGTGATGTCAGTGTTCATCTTCTTCGTTTGCTTACCTTTTTGCAGGGTGAAGAAGGATGTTTATCTTTGTTATTGGGCCATAAAAACGGTTCAACCGGCTTCTAAGAGATGTAATAAAAGCCGACAAGAACTAGTTTGTATTAGGGGTTTAATAATCGTTCAAGTGAACTTAAACAAGTCTATTATTAATGTATAATATAAATAGATATTTGTATAACAACTATTATATGTTATGAAATTATGATTGAAATAACTAAATAATATATATTATTTTATGTACAATAGTTAGTAAACTTTTATTTCGTTCATGTGGTTTGATGAGAAATTCTACTTTCATCAGTATATGTAAAATGACCAATATCACACTCATTTAATTGATAAATTCGGATGAACTTAACTGATATGATGAATATGACAAGATTTGAAAACCGCTAGGAGCCAGATGCGCGAAAACCAATGTTGATGCATATGTTTGTTGCCTACGTCATCGTATAACGTCGAGTCTATATTTAGGAGCGAAATGTCGAAGTTTATGTATGTCTAGGGACAAGTTCACATTTCAGGCGAACTTGATCCTCTATAAATAGTTTGTCTTGGTTTTTCATTTGAAACATTCAGAGATTTTGTGCACTGGACGGCGAAACTCTGTCCAAGTGTTTCCAGGATTTGTAACGTTTACTAATCAATGAAACGGTTTTAAACAGTAACAAACAAGTCTACAATGTCGCCTATGCAAACGGATTCCCCACGTTTATCTTAGGTTTGCCAAATTAGTGCCTAAACGATCCGTATAACGGACCTACAAGTGGTATCAGAGCAGGATTAGCCTAATTTGAAGACATTGGACTTGAAAAATCACATCTTCTACTCATTCTTTCTATTTTGATTTTTCTTGGACATTTCACAGACAAATGGACTGATTTTCAAGTATAATACGTAAAATCCATCATACTAAAACCCTTAAAAAGATCAGAGCTGAAAACGATCAAAATCATGTCGAAATTTATAAAAAAAAAACCAAGTTGAATCACATCTTGTCCAAACTTCTTAAATAAGTTCGCCCGAAGTTTTCTCAAAATCATATATTTTGTGTGATTTAACAACTTCGCTCGAAGTTGTGCAGTGCTTTACAAGTAATTTTTGATAACTTCGGACGAAGTTGTCAACTCTGAGTGAAAATAGTTGAAACAAGTTCGCCCGAACTTGTTACAAATTTTTTCATTGAGTTTTGAAACAAGTTCTCCCGAACTTGCTGAAATTGTTTCTCTGAAGTTTGGTTATAATCAGTCACTAGGTTTGTTTGAAGTTGTACAAAGGTTTCTAAAAAAAGACATGAAAATCCTGAAAAACGTCTCGAACATTATATATCGTTAGATGCGTGTCGACGAAACGGTTTTAAAGCTATAATCTGGTAAAAAAAGGTTTTCGGAAAAATTTTAAACGTTTTTAGCAAACCGATACGTTACAATTGTCGAGTAAAAAGTCAAATTTTTGCATAACGTTTTTGAAAACCAAATTTTTGTCGGAAATGGAAGATATTGATTATGAAAAATTGAATGATTGGGAAGAGTTGCCTTCTGATTTGAATCATTATGAATATTGGCCTATTTGAAATAAAGATTTGAAATGTTTAAATGCAAAAAGGATGGATCTGTAACTGAGCTAGTAAAACGTTTTAATGTCATGATGAAACATTTAAATCGAGGTAATCACTGGTGTAAAATCAGTATTGAAGATCAGTTTATGAAATTGGAAGAGGCATTACCATCAGAATGGGATGATTTTTTGACAGAATTAAAAAAGGAACCTAGATTTGACCTCAATCATCTTTACGAATTTATGCACAAAATTTGCGATCACATTCATGTAATTGAAAATCTGAAAGTTTTAAAACCAAAGAAGGAAATTGAGTCTGAGATTGCTAAAAATAAAATTGTTGATTTGGGAAAGAAATTGAAAGCTTTGTGACCTCGTCATTAATGTTAGATCATATACGTCCAAAACTGATCACTGAGAATAAAAAGGTAATTCCAATAAGTGACAATTTCACAAATTATGATGATGTCATAATTGAGGATTGTGATAATGATACCGACGATGAAAGTGATAAAAATGATAAAAATGAAATATTTTTAAAACTAAAAGAGAAATTTCAAGAAACTGTTCTACAATCTACTGAAAAATGTGAATGCTTAACGCAAAACCTTCTAAGCAGAATGGAAAACGAAAACAAAGGAAAAACAAAGTTTTAAATATTTTAAAAAGTTTCAAAAGAAAAATAAAAGCTCATCGGTACGATCATCCAATTATTATAAAAATTCACAAAAATTTGAAAATCAAAACTTACGAAAATTTGAAAATAAGTGGTACAGGTCGGACCACAGTGCTTCAAAGTCAAATCATGTTTCTAGAAGAAACAGGAAAGATGACTATCACACTTCAAGTCAATGCTATGATTTGAGTGTATGGTTATCGATATGATAACATGGTATGTCACAACTGTGAAGTATTTGGACACATTGCTATAAAATGTTTGCAATTTAATCCTAAACATGTTCATATTGATAAGAAAAATTATGAGGATTTGAAAGTACCAACTCAGGTTTGGAAACAATGTACAGAAACTACAAAAAAGGTGAAACCAGTTATTACTAAGTTTTCAAATTTTGAAACTGGTGAATCCTCGAAAAGTAATGAACAAAAAGTTTCTACATTGTATTTCAAGAAAGCTTTAATGAAATATCTGTCACACCCCGACCCGCAGCGGAATAAGAGTCGGGCATAATTGGGTTATCACCAAAGCTCATGATATTTACTAATATGTTTCATATTTATTAAATTCAAAATTTACATCCTCAATATTCCAAACATGTTCATACAAATACAAAGAAAGATAATCAACTAAACAATCCAAAGTCTAAACCAGTTTATTCTTCTAAGCCATCCTATGTGTTTCTTGCTGCAGCTGGATCACCTGTATCATGTGTAAAAATGGGGGTTTTTGGGTCAACATAAGTTGGCGAGTGAACCTTGTTAGAAAAACATTTATTATTGATCTCTTGTTATCTTTATCATGAAAAATTGTGCAATAATCATATGTAAGCACACGTAATTAAATTCTACTATAACAATAACAACAACAAACAATAACATACAATAACAAACCAACTTGCATGAATATATAACATGAATGAAACTGTATATGTTGGCAACGTCACGTTCACGCTCATAATGTAATGGGGAACGGACGGCCTATGATAAATGTCTGTGCGATCAAGGCTCAATCAAACGGAGCCGATCCTATGTTGGCAACGCCTGGTTCACGCTCATAATGTAATGGGGACCAGCTCAACGCTCATAATGTAATGGGGAGCGGCGGCCTATGATAATGTATGTACTGAAAATGATAAATTTAATCTAAACAATAACCACACAAACAGTTGATACAAGTTGAATACACATTTGTTCATGAATATGACAGATGCACAATAGTTTAACTGTGATAAATAATAAGACACATGATACACCCCAAAAACGTGATTAAGACGGGGAATTTGTAGAGATTCACTCACATTGGGTGCGTTCGGTTGAAGATGATGAAATGCGCACGAGTTTAAAGGATTGATCGACGAGAATTTACTAACCTAAATAATAACGAAAGGTATGGTAAATGAGTGGATTTTATTAATAATTTTAATAGGACTTTTAGATGTATTTTTGTGAGTTTAAGGCTATTTTCTATCTTTAAAAACATTATTTTTAAGTATTTTTAATTGATTTTTAAATTAAATAAATAAATAAAAATATAAAAAAATGTTGACTTTTGCGTTGACCATTGACCGTTGACCGTGACTGTTGACTGTTTGACCCGGTTCGCTAGTGTGCATGTGTGCGCCGGTAAGGCTCGAACCCGAGACCTCCCGTACGCGTGCACGCAGCTCTACCAACTGAGCTACGTGTCTAACCCGAAATAATTCTGTTTTTAATTATATTTATATACTGTTTTAGTTTATTCAAAATTCTTTATTTTCAAAAAGGATTTTAATCATCGAACCGGCGTGTGTAACAGGTCTCGAACCCAGGACCTGTGGGTTAGTGTTGCACACAGTCCACGGCTGGACTGTGTGTCTAACCTGGTTAATATACTGATTTTTATTATACTTAACATCTTCCGTGAGTTAATCCGGTTCAGTTAAAAAGGAAAACATCGAGCATACAATTGTGTTAATGATCGAACTCGCGGCGTGTGATATATGTGCGCACACAGTCCACCGCTGGACTGTGTGTCTAACCCGAGATAATATCCAATTTATATTAAACTTATATACAAAGTAACTTCATCTTCTTCGTTACAATATCACAGACAACGATTACCCTACTGATTCTGTTTAATTCGATTGACAATCATTTAAGTGATTAAAACGAAATGGACAGGGAAGATTTTGGGAGTAGACATACTGGAAAAATGGTCTTTCTCAGAATTCCGGCGAAGTCGTCGGCTCTGTTTTTATGGGCTTCGTCTGAACGGACCAATTAACAGTTTTGATTAGCTAGATGTGGAATTGAAGTACTGAACAAGAGTTATCAGAAGGTTTAAAGGTTTATACCGTTTCACAGCGAATTCTAGAAATTCTCAGAAATTTTTCCGGTGAATGATGATTATCCGATATCGTCGCCTAGAACTGATTCTGATTGAAGGGTTTGAGTTAGCAAAAGCTTAACAACTGATAGAAGATGGAAGAATTGAGAAACTTACTGTTTTGATGGAAGACACGGTTTTCCGGCGAAAGTCCAGCGAGTTCAAAAAGCTTTTCCGACGAACTGAAAGTAGAGTGAAAGTGAAATTGGAGGTTCTGCGGATGATTTTGAGTCGCAAGAGGATGCTATTGTTGGAGTAATTCAGGAAATGAAGATTTTCGGTTATTAAAACCGATCATCACATGAATTCAAGTCCATTCAAGACTGAATTGATTAGAATTGTCGGTTTATCGGTTATAATCAGAAATCCGTGATCACTCAAACGTCTTGGACGTTTGGAAGCCGATAACGGTTTCAGTTAGCGTAAACAGGTCGATTCATGGTTGAACATATGATTTAATTGTTTCCTAGAACTCACAAAAACATCAAGTGGCGGAGTGGTTATATGTGCGCGAGTTAAGTTGTTGAGCCTTCCGGCTGACCCGGGTTCGAGTCCCAGCAGCCTGTTTTTCATTTTATTTATTTTATTTTTACTTTTTAACAATTATAGCTTTTAAATTCTAATTTGTTTATTAATTATGCATCGTTCAAAATTCAAATAAACATAAATACGCAACGAAACATTTATAACTTGAGATTCGATTACAAACGAAGTGGGTTTGGAAAACCCGTTTTTGACAAATGTTACAATATCAAACATGGTTGGTGAAAGAAAACGAAATTACACAATCAGTGAAAATTTAAAGTTTAGAGGACTTTCCAAAACTTGAGAAAGTCCAAAATAAACCTGCTTGTGAAAAGAAAATCAAAATTAAGGTTGAAGAAACAACGCCTAAGACTGAAAAGGCTTGGGTGTCATTATTCAACTAATTGTTTTTGAATTTTTGTGCAGAAATTTTTGAGATGAAAGCAAATTACTTAGAATGGAGTTCCGTGGCACACAACGAAGACATGGGCTGGGATAGCAAGTTTTACATAAAGACCATTTTTTACAAAATCTTGACATTCAAATAACATTTACTTTACAATTTTTGAAAATTTTTGGAGAAAATTTTTCGTAAAAACACATTCCAATAACGTTACTTGAAAATTTTACAAATTTTTAAAGAAAATTTGAAAAATTACACAGAACCCTCACTGTTAAAAACAGACAAAACTTATGGATATAAAGGTTTTCTAAAACTCAAAAGGGTCATAGTTTTTGTTATTATGAGGGGGAGAGTGCTTAAAAGGAAAATTGTGAAGCATTAATGGATGGTGAATTGAAGTGATTCTTATCAGTTGGTCAATGTTTTT
>CAMTDV010000485.1:0-20752 GCA_947069175.1 Scalesia atractyloides | reverse complement strand
TAATTGTGGTTTATTAAGAATATTGTTGCACGACATGGGGTACCAATGTCCATCATATCAGATATAGATAGGCAGTTTACCTCTAAGTTATGAAGGAAGTGTCATGAAGAAATGGGAACGAGGTTGCACATTAGCTAAGCTTATCATCTTTAAATAGATAGTTAGTATGAAAGAACCATTCAGAACTTCGAGGATATGCTTCATGCATGCATTATTTATTTTGGAAAAAGATAGTATAGTCATCTACCACTAGTTGAATTTCTCCTATAACAACAGTTATCACAAATTGTTGGTACGTCCCCTTACAAAATGTTATATAGAAGACGATGCAAAACACCGATTGTTGGAATATCATCTACCACTAGCTTGAAAATCGTTATAGCCACAATTGAAAGCATGCCAAGTTAGAATGCACATGAAAGCAACAAAGGATAGAAAACGTCCAATGTGAACAAAAGATGGCCTGTTGAACGGCTCCTAAGCATATGTTTTGATGCAGCATGTAGCAGTCTTGCAAAACAAAAAATAACGCGTGCTTAGAAGTCGTGCCTGGTTCATTTGAGATTGAAAGGAGATAGATTACAGCAGACTTGCTTTTTAAAACGATTGAAACTTCGGTTTTTTTTTAATGCAAAATTTATGACATACAGACCACGAAAAGCTTGAGATTAACACGAAGTGAGCTAGACCCTGAATATGAAATGAACACAAAATCAACTTCAACTTCAAAACACAATATATGAAATAATACATATAAAATGGGAAGCAATTGATCAGACACCTGGTACGCTACCACTTTCGGAAACAAGTGTGACCCGTTTAAGAGGCAACTTAGACCCTGAATCTGAAATAAACACAAAATCAACTTCAACTTCAAAACACAATATATGAAATAATACATATAAAATGTGAACAATTGATCAAACACCTGGTAGGCAGCCACTTTCAGAGAAAATTCTGACTCGTTTACAAAAATGGTGTTTAAAAAATTGGGCATCTGACACGATCACAAAAAATGATAATTTGAGAACAATCATACAAATAAAAAAATCTCCCAAAAAAAACATAATTTTGTACCTGATTATGCACAGAGGGTTCAGCCACTTATTACTTGTTCATCAATAAGGTAAAATTACAGTAGATAATGAAGATTAGCAGGGTACTAACAATCCAAGAAAACTCTGCTACTTCACGACCTTTCAAACAAAGAATTCAAGTCTTTATCATAAACCTTTAGATGAAAAACATAAATTAAGAAACCTAGTCGAAAGAGAACGCTACCTTCATGTTGCGATTGCTGATCTTTTCACTAATTGACAGTGGAATCAAAAGTAGTGGGGAGAAGAGAGATCGAGAGGGGAGTTAGGGGTGCATCGATCAACACCCGATTATTGATTTGGGTTTCCAGGAGAGAAAATTTGAGAAGATAGGGTGTGTAATGGAGAGGATGTTGTTCAATTAGACGGTGATACGTTTATACGGGGGGAAATAGAGAAGCGCATGATAGAGAAATGTCTGTAAACTAAACGAACGTGGTGGGAAAGTTGCGAGAAAAGGACGGAACTTGCTAAACTACAGCACCCAAAAAAAACTGTCAATTTTTTGGGGTTATTCCGGTCAGGATTAAACCTCACAAATAACTGCCTTAAATGGACGATCAATATCATCTAAAAAACAGTTTTCTTTGTCCAAATTGACAGTTTTTGAGCGGCAAAAATATATTAATAATTTGGGTATGGGGCGAGATAAAATAATTGCCCCTTCCACACTCCTTTTTTTTGAAAAGTAAAAAACTTATTAGAAACCAACAACCCACAAAACTGTCACACCCCGACCCGCAGCGGAATAAAAGTCGGGGCATAATTGGGTTATCACCAAAGCTCATGATATTTACTAATATGTTTCATATTTATTAAAGTCAAAATTACATTCCAAATAATCCAAACATGTCCATACAATACAAAGAAAATAACCAAACAAAATAATTCCAAGCTCTAAATCATTTTATTCTTCTAGTCCAATCCTATGTGTTTCTGGCTGCAGCGGGTTCACCTGTATCATGTGTAAAAATGGGGGTTTTTGGGTCAACATAAGTTGGCGAGTGAACCTTGTTAGATAAACATTTATTATTGATTTACTTGTTAGTTTATCAATGAAAAATTGTGCATAATCATAAATGAGCAAATGTAAATAATCAAGCAGTAGCAATAGCAATCACAACTATAACATACAATAACATATGATAGCATACATTAACATACCAACATCATACGATAAATAACATGAATGAAACTGTGCGATCAAGGCTCAATCAAACGGAGCCGATCGTATTGCATGTACTGAAAATGATAAATTTCTGTGCGATCAAGGCTCAATCAAACGGAGCCGATCGTATGTTGGCACGCCAGGTTCACGCTCATAATGTAATGGGGAACTTGCTCAACGCTCATAATGTAATGGGGAGCGGCGGCCTATGAAATTGCATGTACTGAAAATAATAAATTGAATCTAACAATAACCACACAAACAGTTGAAACAAGCTGAATACACATGTTCATGATATGATGTATGCACAATGATTTAAATATAATATATAACAAGACACATGATACACCCCAAAACGTGATAAAAACGGGGAATTTGTAAAGATTCACTCACATTGGGTGCGTTTGATTGGAGATGGTGAGATGCGCACGAGTTGTAAGAGCGGAACAACGAGAATTAACTAACCTAAATAATAACGGAAAATATAGTAAATGAATGGATTTTATTAAGGATTTTAATAGAATTTTTAGATATATTTTTACAAGTTTAAGGCTATTTTCTATCTTTAAAACATTATTTTTAAGTATTTTTAATTGATTTTTAAATTAAATTAAATAATTAAAAATATAAAAATATGTTGACTTTTTGGGTTGACCGTTGACTTTTTGACTTTGACTGTTTGACCGGTTTATTGTGTGACTGAAATGCGCTGGGTGAGGCTCGAACTCGTGACCTCCCGTACGCGTGCACGCAGCTCTACCAACTGAGCTACGTGTCTAACCCGAAATAATTCTGTTTTTAATTATACTTATATATTAACTCAATTTATCCAAAATCCTATTATTTTCAAAAACATTTTAATTCGTCGAACCGGTGCCACTAACAGGTCTCGAACCCGGGACCTGTGCTTTAACGTTACACACAGTCCACCGCTGGACTGTGTGTCTAACTTGGTTAATATACAAATTTTATTATACTTAACAACTAACGGAGTTAACCCGGTTCAGTTTTAAACAAAAATGCATTTTATTACATAGAGGGTGCGTGTATCAGGGATCGAACTCGGGACGTATGCGTGTTTTTGTTCGCACACAGTCCACCGCTGGACTGTGTGTCTAACCCGTTCAAAATACCAATTTTAATTATTCTTATATTGTTAGCGCAGTTCATCTTCTTCGTTGGTTTTTACAGACTGCAGATTACACCGTTATATCTTGTTAATTCGATTGTTAAACATTGCACAGACTAATATGAGATAGCAGAGATGATAATTAGAAGTAAACATACCGGTGAACGATTTATTACAGAATTCCGGCAAGGCGTCGGTCTCTGTTTTTATGAACTTCAACTGAGCAAATCAATTAATCGTTTTGATTAGCTAATCATGGAATTGAAGTGCTAAACAAACGTTAACAGTGTGTTTGAAGGTCCTTACCGTTTCACAGACGAAAATAAAGATTTCCAGAAATTTTCCGGCGAACTGGAATTATCCGATAACGGCGTCTGAATTCGATTTCAAGTGAAAGGTTTTAGTTAGAAATAGCTTAGCAATTCTTAGACTACGACGGTATTGAAGGACTTACCGTTTTGATGAAGAATACGGTTTTCCGGCGAACTTGCAGAAATTTCCGGCGAATAAAATAAACTTCTCCGGTGGACTGTAAAGTGTGCGGAAATGTAATTGGAGGTTTGTGGAATGTTTCTGAGTCGTGAAGGAGTACAAAGATGGAAGTAAAACTGGAATTGAAGATTTTCGGTTATAAAAACCGATCCACTTCTAGAATTCAAGTTCATTCAAGGCAACTTGATTAAAAACGTCGGTATATCGGTTATACTCATTGAACCGTGAGTATTCAGATCGCCTTTGCGCGTTTGATAACCGATTTCAGTTACAATTGGCGTAACCGTTTGATTTACATTCGTTTATAAGATTTATTTGTTTCCTATAGATGACAGAAAACAAACAAGTGGCGGAGTGGTTAAGCGTGTGAGTGTTAAGTCTTTGGAGTTACAACCTGGCTGACCCGGGTTCGAGTCCCGGCAGCCCCATTTTATTTTTAATTGTTTTATTTATACTTTTTATCAATTATAACTTTTATGGTTTAGTTTGTTTATTAATTATGTATCATTAAAAACTAAAATAAACATAAATAGGCAACGACACATTTATAACTTGATATTCGATTACAAACGGAGCGGGTTTGGTAAAACCCGTTTTTGACAAATGTTACATTATCCCCCACTTTTAGGAATTTCGTCCCGAAATTTAAGTAGTAGAAGTAGTAGGAAAAAGATGCGGGTATTTTTCACGCATTGAGTCTTCACGTTCCCAAGTAAACTCAGGTCCCCGTTTCGACTCTTAGCGTACCCTAACAATTGGAATGCGACTCCGTCGTAGACGTTTTTCTCCGAAATCCATGATCTCTACTGGTCTTTCAATAAAATGCATAGATTCATCAATCTGAATATCTTCCAGAGGAATGTGGAGGTTTTCATCAGCGAGGCACTTCTTCAAGTTTGATACGTGGAATGTGGGATGAATCCTGTTGAGTTCTTCTGGTAGATCAAGCTTGTATGCTATAGGTCCTACTCTTTCGAGTATCTTGAAAGGTCCTACGTAGCGTGGTGCTAGCTTGCCTTTTTGACCAAAACGAACTACTCCCTTCCACGGTGATACTTTTAGAAGTACATGATCACCAATGTTAAACTCTAAAGGCTTCCGTCGTTTATCTGCATAACTCTTTTGACGACTCTGAGCCGCTAGAAGATTGTTTCGAATTTGATGAATCTTGTCTGTGGTTTCTTGAATCAATTCCGGACTAGTGATTTGAGCTTCCCCAATTTCGTGCCAACATACTGGAGATCGGCACTTACGACCATATAAGGCTTCAAAAGGTGCCATGCCGATGCTTGAATGATAGCTGTTGTTGTACGAACATTCAACTAATGGGAGATGAGCGTCCCAATTTCCCTTGAAGTCTATGACACATGCTCGAAGCATATCTTCAAGAGTTTGAATGGTGCGTTCAGATTGACCATCAGTTTGAGGGTGATAGGCGGTACTGAGATCTAATCGCGTACCCATAGCGGCTTGTACTGCTTGCCATGTTCGTGAGGTGAAACGACCATCACGATCAGAAATAATGCTTAACGGTACTCCATGTCGGCTTACGATTTCGCTGATATAAATACGAGCTAGCTTTTCGTTCTTGAAATCTTCGCGGATAGGAATAAAGTGAGCTAATTTTGTAAGTCGGTCAATTATTACCCATATAGTGTCATACCCACCAGAAGTGCGAGGTAACCCGGTAATGAAGTCCATGGTTATATTTTCCCACTTCCATACAGGTATTTAAGGTTGGACCAGAAGTCCTGAGGGTCTTTGGTGTTCAGCTTTCACCTTGGAACATGTAAGGCACTTAGAAACAAAAACAGCAATGTCCTTTTTCATTCCAGGCCACCACTAGGTATATCGTAGGTCTTGATACATCTTACCGGCTCCTGGGTGTATAGAGTATCGCGTTTTGTAAGCTTCATTCATAAGAATTTCACGAAGATTGTTGTGGTCAGGAATCCAGATACGATCTAGGTAGTACAGAATACCGTCAGATTTAGTTTCAATTTTAAGTTCAGTTCCACAGGACATCTCCTTTCGCACATCATCTTCTGTTACTGAAACATGTTGGGCTTCTCGAATTTGATCCTTAATGTCAGTTATGATTTGCAAACATAGAAGACGAATGGAGTTCGCATAACCCTTTCGACTAAGTGCATCAGCCACCACATTTGCTTTGCCAGGGTGGTACCGAATTTCACAGTCGTAGTCATTTAGAAGTTCGACCCATGTTCGTTGCCTCATGTTTAACTCCTTTTGATTGAAGATATGTTGAAGACTCTTGTGGTCAGTGTATATTTCACACTTAGTACCATAGAGATAATGTCTCCATATCTTAAGAGCGAACACAACGGCTCCAAGTTCCAGGTCATGGGTGGTGTAGTTCTTCTCATGCGTCTTGAGTTGTCTCGAAGTATAAGCTATAACTTTTCCTCTTTGCATCAAAACGCAGCCTAATCCTTGCCCTGAGGCATCGCAATAGACCACAAAATCATCACAACCTTCAGGAAGAGTGAGGATTGGTGCATCACAGAGTTTTTGTTTAAGGGTTTGGAAGGCTTCTTCTTGCTTGGGTCCCCATATGAAAGGTTTTCCCTTATGAGTTAAAGCCGTGAGTGGTACAGCAATGCGTGAGAAGTTTGAAATGAATCGACGATAATAACCAGCCAAACCAAGAAAAGATCTTACTTCAGTTGGTGTACCTGGCGCTTGCCATTCTTGTACCGCTTTGATCTTTGAGGGTCGACATGTATTCCCTTGTCATTGACTACATGTCCGAGGAATTGCACCTCTTTTAACCAGAATTCGCATTTGGAGAATTTGGCGTAAAGCTTTTCATTCTGTAGAAGTGTAAGGATGAGTCGAAGATGACGCTCATGATCAGTTTTAGATTTTGAATAAATAAGAATGTCGTCGATGAAGACTATAACAAATCGATCAAGATAAGGTTTGCAGACTCTGTTCATTAGGTACATGAAGACTGCTGGAGCGTTGGTTAAACCAAATGGCATGACCATGAATTCATAATGACCATAACGAGTTCGGAATGCGGTCTTTGGGACGTCTTCTTCATGTACTCTAAGTTGATGATAACCAGATCGAAGGTCGATTTTTGAAAAGCAGCTGGCACCTTGAAGTTGGTCAAGAAGATCATCAATGCGAGGTAATGGATAGCGATTCTTGATTGTTAATTTGTTGAGCTCTCTGTAGTCGATGCACATACGAAACGATCCATCTTTCTTCTTTACAAAAAGGACAGGTGCACCCCAAGGCGATGAGCTAGGACGTATGAATCCCTTGTCAGTCAACTCTTGTAATTGACTGGCTAGCTCTTGCATTTCAGAGGGGGCTAACCTATTAGGAGACTTTGCAACTGGTGTAGCACCAGGTATAAGATCAATACGGAATTCGACTTCTCTAACTGGAGGAAGTCCTGAAATGTCGTCAGGAAAAACTTGCGGGAAATCTTTTACTACTGGAATGTCTTCAAGTTTCTTCTCCATGGTTCCCTTTTTGATCATATGAGCTAAAAACGCGACATACTTCTTCGAAGATATTTTTGAGCTTGAAGACAAGACATTAAGCTGAGCCCTTTCGACGAGGTTTCTCCAAAGATTCGAAGAGTCTAACCGTTTGAAAGAGGAATACGTATAAACTTTTCGCGACATACAACTTCTGCCTGATGTTGACTGAGCCAGTCCATACCATTTATGATATCAAAACTTCCCAGCTTCATAGGAATAAGGTCAACTGAGAAGTCGTGGTCGTTTAAGGTGAGTGTACAGTTGCGTATAATAGAGTTTAATGAGACCGGTTTCCCGTCTGCAACTTCCACCGTTATGGATTCCATGAGCTTATCACGATTTTGGTTTAGGATAGGTTCAAATTCTAAGGACACAAAACTTTTATCCGCACCAGTATCAAACAACATGGATGCATATCTACCATTTATAAGGAACGTACCGTTAACCACATTGCCGTCAGCTCTAGCCTGATTAGCGTTGATATTGAAAGCTCTTCCTCTTGCAGGTGGAGGAGCTTGGTTCGCTTGATTCACCGGGTTGGCTTGGGCCTGAGTGTGAATAATGTTTACCAACCTTGGACAAGTGTTTCTGAAATGGCTTGGGTCTCCGCAATTGTAGCAAGCCCGCATAGGTTGACCCATAGGATAATTGGGTTGGTAATATGTTTGGGCTAAATGTTGGGCGGGTGGATATAGTAGGGGTTGTTGGGCTTGACCCATTATTTGCTGGTGGGTTTGGGTTGAAGGCTGGTGGCGGTTCGTTCGCTGAGGCATGCGGCAGGTTTGAACAGTATGACCTGCGCTACCACAGCCGGTGCAATGTTGGCAAGGATAATCAGGAGAATGGTGATATTGGCAACGGTTGCATTTTGATAACGGTCCAGAGTATGGTCTTTTGTATGGTGCAGGTGAAGGGACAACTTAGGTAATGGGTGCAGCAGGAATAGGGGAGTTGGTTTGTGTAACAGCGAAGTTTCTGGTGTTGCGCTTCCTCTTGTTAGCAAACTTAGAGGAGGAGATGGAATGGTTTGAAGTTTGACCCTCAACAGGGGCTTTCTTTTTATCTTCTTTAAACTTCCCGTTGCGAATTCGATTCTCGGTCAGTTCAGTCGCTAGCTCCATAGCAGCTTCAAGTGTTACCGGTGAAATGCTGAGAACTGAATCTTGAATTTTCGAGGGAAGTCCTCGAATATAATGCTCGATCAAACGATAAGCTGGGGTAAACAAATTAGGAACCATTTGGTTCAACTCTAAGAACCTCTTGTTATAGGTGGTATGATCTCCCTCCTTCTGCTTTAAAGAATGAAATTCGTCTTCCAACTTTTTAATTTCACTCCTAGGACAGAAACGCCTAGTCATGATTTCCCTTAATTCCTCCCAAGTTAAGGCCATTGCATCATCAATTCCCCTCTTCCCTTTTTCAGTATTCCACTAGGTGAGAGCTACCCCAAATAGTCTCCCGGTGGCGTATTGAACCTTGCGATCCTAAGGACAATCGCAGTTGAGGAAAGTGTTTTCCATTTCCTCAAACCAATGGAGGAGAGCAGTGACACCTTCGGTCCCTTCAAATTTAGGAGGATAACAAGACTTGAAATGTTTGTATGAGTACTTGCTGGTAGGAGGGTTGCCGATGTTCTGGTCATTCTGTTGGGGAGGATTAGTGGGATTTGTGGCGAGAGCTTGTTGTACTTGAACCACAATGTCAGGCAGTATCGTGGCCATTTGTTTCGCGATTTGTGTGGCCAAGCGTTCGTGAGACCTTCCTGATCTTTACCCCCTCGTTGTTGTCTAGACGACATCTACAGAAACATACATAAGAAGATTGTGAGTTTATGGAGTCTTTTTAGGTGTCATGTGTCTTTAAGAAAATGAAAGTAACATAAATATCAATAATGCAACTACATCCATAGGATGTCTTCGGTTTGCTCATGTTGGGCCTCAAATGTCCCCCATACCTTCACCTGTATAGTCATGTGGGCCCCCATGACTATTGGCTTGGTAGGATTCACATTAGTATTGGCGATTTAACACTCGCATCACCCGAATGCAAACCACAAAATATGTTCACGAGATGTATGGTCGGAATGTGTCCAGGTGTAGACACAATGACAACTCAAAGTGGGGTTAGCTCACACGACGTTTGGTATAGCATGCTTTGGCCTAATAGGTACTTCGTACTCTCATCGTTAGTCCCCAGGTAGGCAAACTGGTCCTTTATTTTGGATTTATACGAATGCCAGCCTAGACAGGACGTTCCGACTACCGGTACTGGTACCCTTCCAGTTACTACATGCCCGTCATGAGAACTCACTTTGATGAGATTTGAAAACACAAAAATCGTTGTAAAAGCAATCATGAAAATGATGTGGTGTGTGCTTTCATGAATGTGATATGTTATGAGATTATGATTTATGATAGGCATTATATGATAATATATACTTATGAACATGCTTGCATAACATTGAATGTAACATTTAACATAAAACATATAAACATCATGAAATTTGGCATGTAACACACAAAAATCTTAAAAATTTCTAATCAACTATAGTATAGGCTCTAAGGGTCTAATAACCTATCTTATATCCCTATGGTCATGGCTCTGATACCAATCTGTCACACCCCGACCCGCAGCGGAATAAAAGTCGGGGCATAATTGGGTTATCACCAAAGCTCATGATATTTACTAATATGTTTCATATTTATTAAAGTCAAAATTACATTCCAAATAATCCAAACATGTCCATACAATACAAAGAAAATAACCAAACAAAATAATTCCAAGCTCTAAATCATTTTATTCTTCTAGTCCAATCCTATGTGTTTCTGGCTGCAGTGGGTTCACCTGTATCATGTGTAAAAATGGGGGTTTTTGGGTCAACATAAGTTGGCGAGTGAACCTTGTTAGATAAACATTTATTATTGATTTACTTGTTAGTTTATCAATGAAAAATTGTGCATAATCATAAATGAGCAAATGTAAATAATCAAGCAGTAGCAATAGCAATCACAACTATAACATACAATAACATATGATAGCATACATTAACATACCAACATCATACGATAAATAACATGAATGAAACTGTGCGATCAAGGCTCAATCAAACGGAGCCGATCGTATTGCATGTACTGAAAATGATAAATGTCTGTGCGATCAAGGCTCAATCAAACGGAGCCGATCGTATGTTGGCACGCCAGGTTCACGCTCATAATGTAATGGGGAACTTGCTCAATGCTCATAATGTAATGGGGAGCGGCGGCCTATGAAATTGCATGTACTGAAAATAATAAATTGAATCTAACAATAACCACACAAACAGTTGAAACAAGCTGAATACACATGTTCATGATATGATGTATGCACAATGATTTAAATATAATATATAGCAAGACACATGATACACCCAGAACGTGATAAAAACGGGGAATTTGTAAAGATTCACTCACATTGGGTGCGTTTGATTGGAGATGGTGAGATGCGCACGAGTTGTAAGAGCGGAACAACGAGAATTAACTAACCTAAATAATAACGGAAAATATAGTAAATGAATTGATTTTATTAAGGATTTTAATAGAATTTTTAGATATATTTTTACGAGTTTAAGGCTATTTTCTATCTTTAAAACATTATTTTTAAGTATTTTTAATTGATTTTTAAATTAAATTAAATAATTAAAAATATAAAAATATGTTGACTTTTTGGGTTGACCGTTGACTTTTTGACTTTGACTGTTTGACCAGTTTATTGTGTGACTGAAATGCGCTGGGTGAGGCTCGAACTCGTGACCTCCCGTACGCGTGCACGCAGCTCTACCAACTGAGCTACGTGTCTAACCCGAAATAATTCTGTTTTTAATTATACTTATATATTAACTCAATTTATCCAAAATCCTTTTATTTTCAAAAACATTTTAATTCGTCGAACCGGTGCCACTAACAGGTCTCGAACCCGGGACCTGCGCTTTAACGTTACACCCAGTCCACCGCTGGACTGTGTGTGTAACTTGGTTAATATACAAATTTTATTATACTTAACAACTAACGGAGTTAACCCGGTTCAGTTTTAAACAAAAAGGCATTTTATTACATAGAGGGTGCGTGTATCAGGGATCGAACTCGGGACGTATGCGTGTTTTTGTTCGCACACAGTCCACCGCTGGACTGTGTGTCTAACCCGTTAAAAATACCAATTTTAATTATTCTTATATTGTTAGCGCAGTTCATCTTCTTCGTTGGTTTTTATAGACCGCAGATTACACCATTATATCTTGTTAATTCGATTGTTAAACATTGCACAGACTAATATGAGATAGCAGAGATGATAATTAGAAGTAAACATACCGGTGAACGATTTATTACAGAATTCCGGCAAGGCGTCGGTCTCTGTTTTTATGAACTTCAACTGAGCATATCAATTAATCGTTTTGATTAGCTAATCATGGAATTGAAGTGCTAAACAAACGTTAACAGTGTGTTTGAAGGTCCTTACCGTTTCACAGACGAAAATAAAGATTTCCAGAAATTTTTCGGCGAACTGGAATTATCCGATAACGGCGTCTGAATTCGATTTCAAGTGAAAGGTTTTAGTTAGAAATAGCTTAACAATTGTTAGACTACGACGGTATTGAAGGACTTACCGTTTTGATGAAGAATACGGTTTTCCGGCGAACTTGCAGAAATTTCCGGCGAATAAAATAAACTTCTCCGGTGGACTGTAAAGTATGCGGAAATGTAATTGGAGGTTTGTGGAATGTTTCTGAGTCGTGAAGGAGTACAAAGATGGAAGTAAAACTGGAATTGAAGATTTTCGGTCATAAAAACCGATCCACTTCTAGAATTCAAGTTCATTCAAGGCAACTTGATTAAAAACGTCGGTATATCGGTTATACTCATTGAACCATGAGTATTCAGATTGCCTTTGCGCGTTTGATAACCGATTTCAGTTACAATTGGCGTAACCGTTTGATTTACATTCGTCTATAAGATTTAATTATTTCCTATAGATGACAGAAAACAAACAAGTGGCAGAGTGGTTAAGCGTGTGTGTGTTAAGTCTTTGGAGTTACAACCTGGCTGACCCGGGTTCGAGTCCCGGCAGCCCCATTTTATTTTTAATTGTTTTATTTATACTTTTTATCAATTATAACTTTTATGGTTTAGTTTGTTTATTAATTATGTATCATTAAAAATTAAAATAAACATAAATAGGCAACGACACATTTATAACTTGATATTCGATTACAAACGGAGCGGGTTTGGTAAAACCCGTTTTCGACAAATGTTACAAAAACGGGGCGTCCAAATGAACACACTACATAATTACAAATTTACACTACTCGGTCAAGACACGGGCCAAGCTTTCAATTTACTTCTAACCCAAAGAAACCCAACCGATTTAATTTCACTAATAACGTCTTCCTCCCGAACTTGAATTCTGTTCTAACACGCCAAATACTCCAGCAGCTAGTTATAACAATCCCATAGAAAATCTCTTTAGCCAATCCTCTTAAGCCGACATGATTGTGTAGATCCAATATCTCCCTAAAGGTATAAACAATAAAAGGCGTCACTTTATACCACTCTGAAATGTGAAGCCAGATCCTACACGCTACCATACACGAAGCAAATAGGTGTTTACTTGTCTCATCACTGGATCCGCATAATGGGCATGTCACATCTTCGATCTCAATATTCTTGCCTCTAAGCGTCATTCCTGTTGGGATTTTCGTCACTTCAACTCTCCAAGTGAAGATGTTGCACTTCATTCAAATCCATTTGCACCAATTCATCACATAATTATTGCTATCTTTTTCAAAAACTCTTCTCATCGTCCCAACCGAGAGATCCTCTGAATCCACTCTGATCCACGTCTATTTATCATCCCGGTCTTCTAGTTTGAAAGTGTCCAAGTCTCTACAGAGCCAATTTAACTCCGAAATCTCCAAAAAGCTTCCAGTTCTATTTCTTGAGTTCCAATTTTCCCTGAACGATCGTTATTTATTTAAGTGAGTTTGAATTTGATTGTTACGTTTAATATAAAACTTGATGTGTCTTTTTTATTTGGGTCTAAAATCTTAAATTGGTTAATTTAGACTTTTGGGCTTTTTTTAGTTTGGGTTTAAGTTAAATTAGTTGGGTTTTGATTAGTAAATGAAGTTCAACTGTTTAAATATATAGATTTTTAATATATATGTATATATATATGTATGTGATATAAAATAATATAACATATAAAAAAAAGAAAAAAACCCCTCCCATGGAGACTGGGCCCGGGCGGTTACCCATCTTGACCACCCCAATGCCGGCCCTAACTAGAGGGTTCATATAAAAATAAGAAAATTGTTATAAACTAATCGGAAGATTGTATGTTTAAATCAACTGCAAGTTCAATAAACCGTTCATGAATTGATGACCGAAATTCCAATCATGTTTCTTTAATAAACGAAAGAACATAAACAAGGAATATATATTTATTTGACTATATGAACGAACATATGTCCTATTCATTCATTTAAATTCTTGAAAGTTCGTTCATAACGTCCTCTTATGATCATTCACTTAGGCCATACGTAATAGGCATTATAGCGGCGTGAAAGGGTTTGATAACGCCCCCCACACAAATCCCCATAGGCATCATATGAGCATGGAGAGGGAGGGTCATTTGCAAAATAATGCTCAATGAAAAGAAAAAAAACATGGAAAATAATAAATGAAAGGACATTAAGTGGCCTTAACCATTACGTGAAACGTTATGATGCTGATATGACGAAAAATGCCCTTTGAAGGGCATTTACCATTACAGATGGTCTTACATATGTTTGATTATTTCATTCATTCACGTTCATTTGTTAATGTTCATTACTGCTACTACTGCTGCTACTACTACTACCACCACTACTACCACCACTACCACCACGACTATTACCACCACGACCACCACTACCACTACTACCCCTACTACTACTACTATTATTATTATTACAATTGGTCTGCCGCCACTCAGGCTTTGGTCTAATGGTCAAGATACTTTTTGTAGGAAGACCAATGTTTAATTATTGAGAGGTATAACTTAACATAGAATTTAAGAAGAGAAAATTTAGATGTTACAAAAAGTAATACAATTGATCCATATTGTTAAGCTTGTTCGGTCTTGTAAGTTCAATCTAGGTATCGTTGCTTCTAAAGATTTTCTATATTGTTAAAGTTTTGTGATGATAACAGTAAGACTTTAATTTGTAAATGTTCTTTACTTTTAGTTGATTTGTTATTTATTTTTATATGTGTTTCTTTATGTTAATTTATATATATTCGTTAGTTTGTTGGTGATTTTTTTTAATATTAACGAATAAACACTAACAAACAAGAACACATTTATTTTCATAACAAACTATGAAAAGTATCCGTTCATTTAATTGTTCGTGATCATATTGTTTTTTCGGCTAAAGCTAAAAGAATATCTTCGTGTTTGTTTGATTCATTAAGAGGCTGTATGCCATCACCACTTTGGTGGGGTGGTAGAGGCTTTGTGCCTCTTGGGGAGAGACCAGGGTTCAATTCCTGGCATCGGGTAAAATTGGTGTAATTTAAGAGTAGTGATTATTTAACCTTTGCCGTTCAAAAAAAAATCAAGAGGTTGTATGGTTTTATAGTAGAATAAATGTGAGTTAATAAGTTCGAAATGTTTCTAGAAAACAATTTTAAGTGTTTTTACACCATTTGATACGATTCAAGAAGTTAACAAACTTATATATATATACACACACATAATTACAGATATTGTATTTGATGTGGTCGTGAATTGAAAAGTCTCTTGGTGTTTCCTCAAGAACAAATTTCTCGCAATTCGCCGGGAACAAAGAATTTTTTAACCTTAATATGTTAAATAAAACATAGTCTATAGGCAAGTTGAAACTTCCATTCCCTCATTCATAAAACCTTTTTGATCTAGAAAGCCACTCTACCCTTCCCTCTATATTTATTTACACGTCCTATATACGGATTGACAAAATCAATAATTTGTAGAAACCCTAAAAACATTTGGTATATGCACAAAGCCTAACAAAAGCTTAGTGTTCATTGCTCTTATCAGTTTTCATCATCTTTTGTGCACCTAAAGTTATCCCGAAAATTTCTACAATAAATTGGGGTAGGTCACTAATGGAGTTTCCTATCCACGATTCTGTATCTCAAGAAGTCGGAAAATTCCTATAACAATTTACTTTAACATTGTAATTGTATGTTATACTATTTGATAAGCCCCCCTCTTTCTCTCTCTCTCTCTCTCTCTTATATATATATATATATATATATATATATATTAAAAACCATTATGAGTTGTGAGAACCATGAGATACATACTTTTCGTGCGAGTTGGGCCACCATCTTTATACAAACGTAGATGATAATGTTATAAACACATCTGTAAAAGAAAAAAAAATTGTCGAATCAGTAGTTATGCATGATGTAAAAAAATTTGATGGCGATGTAAATTTTTTACATTATCAATAAAATATTTTTATACCCAATGCAAAGTTTTTTTTTTGAAAAAAACATTTTGAAAGACCTAGTTCTCATGATTCTCACAACTCAAAGTGGTTCTCATTTTACCATTTTCCTATATATATTTATATGGGTGGTTCAAGTGAGAGTGAAATAAAACAAGAGTATTGGGATCCCATTTTCATGTGGCCTATAAAAAAAGTTATGTGTAGGTAAATTGGGCTTTGAAATTGCTAATGATGAGCTTTGTAATCTATAATTATGCATAAACAGATGATATAGAAATAATTTGATTGAAAGCAAAACTTTTTATACAAGAAGCACTCAATAGTATAATCCCATATGACGTGAACATTCCAAAAGGCCCGAACCATCAGAGATAAACTCAACCTGATTGGAGTATGTGTAATCATAGGGGCATGCAATCACTAACTAATCTCACTTATAAAAGAGTTTAGACGACATATGAACTGGAATCCCTTGATAGATATTATAAACCCGCCAATACAACATTTACTAATCGGGGGCCATGATATGTTGGCAGGCAAGCAAGCACCACATAAACTTTCATCGTCATAAGATAATAGTTTTAATATATACTGTCGTCAAAACCAAATCAATTAATAATCGAACTGACGAACAACCTAGCTACTAGTTTCAAACAAAAACAAAAAAAACTAGTTGCATACTTACCCAAGTTGGTGTCCATCGACAACACATTATTCCTCTGGTTATTGCATTACTCGGTAATTTTATCAATGAATTGCTAATATGGATAGTTTTTTTTTAATGTATTTCATTGTGAGACATTATGATGTATATCATTGAATACAAGCTTTCCTTTTGTTCTTAAAAATGAACTTAAAGTACACACAAATATTATTTTCTTTCTTCACGATAATATTGGGTTCTTGTATACATTGTTTATAAGTTAAATACATCTAAAGGAATCGTAACCACCATCACTGATTCGTCAACATTATGTAAAACAAATTAGTATAGAAAAAAGTTGTATGTCACATTTGCATGGAGATAAAAAGAGAAAAAAAAAATTAAAGAGAGAGCTCAATGACATCTTATTCCAATTCAGTCGGCTTTCGATCACATCTTGTCAAGAAAATTAAGGTGTTTTCGACTCGGTTATGTTTATAGAGCATGTGCTTTGAAAGTTTCTATTTTGATTGCTTACATGTTACCTAAATAACTTTGCTTACAAGAACGTACGAAAAATCATAAGGAAATTTTCAATCAGTTAAATAGTTCCAAAATGAATAAAATAATGGATTTGTTTTTCAATTAGTAAATAGTTCCAAAATAATGGATTTGTATGGTAGCACTTTTAAACGATTCAAAAAGTTGGTAAATGCTTTGAATTTTATCTATGATTTTACCATTCCACTTTCCAATGTTTGTGTTGTCATATTGATTTCTCGATTATCAGGTCTTAGGGTGTACTATAATACATAAGACGTTAGATATGACATATTATAAGTGTTGTATATTAACTAGATTTTAAGAAATTAAATTAATTTTCTTTCCTTTTTTAAACAAAAAATCACTAAAAAAATAAGGTTAAATGGAGTTAACGTGATTAGATCATTTCTTCAGAGGTGAGGTGAAGTAAAACGAGAAAAAGTGAGTAATGTGACACCAAGATAGAGTTAAAGAAAGTTAAAGTATATCCCAAGACGTTATTTGATGTGATAACCCAACATTAATATTTATGAGAAATCATATATATTTAAAGCATGATTAACTATTATCCTTATAAAACATATTTTCTTTTTCTTTTATTATCTAACTAAGTTCTTAACTATTTAACTGATTATAAACAAATTCAAACCCAGCATTGATATTTATGAAATCATGTATATATTGAAAACTAACAAATTTTTAACTTATAATGATAATAAAGAATAATAAAGCAAATAGTTGTTTACTTTGAAAGATTAGAATGATATTAGCTTCTTTGGATAAGGATTCGGAGATGGAAGTTGATGTGGGGGTGGTGGAGAACACCATATCACCGCTACTGTTAAACGGAAGCCCCAACACACATACAGTTTGGCCTTAAAATAATCGGTTAAAGTTTATAAGTTATTAATCATGCCACTACAACAAATATGTTAATTATATATGGTTTTTGCAAACATATGCGCAATATAAATATTGAATTAATGTTACACGTAAACATGCATAGGGAACTTTTAGTGATGGTATGAACAAAAAAGATTATTCTTATAGTATCTTTCTTATATTTTCGTGATTTTTTAAAGATGTTATGTAATAGTTTAGCTTCTTTTATAATTATCTTTCGCTATGCTAGATATTACATCTACTAGATGTAAAACCCATGCAAAAATATGAGTACTTTTTAGAAATTTACATACTACATTTTATTAAACAAAGATTTTTTTCCAGCTACAATACAAATAAGAACCTATTTACAAAAAATTATCATTCGCTATGCTAGATATTACATCTATTAGTGGATAATATAAATATATATATATATATATATATATCATTACAAGGTTTTACATAAAATTATTATTATTATTATTTTAAACTGTGGCACACATGCACACTCTCCAATTCTGAAATAGACCTAAATTTATACACACGAGTTTTTGTGACCCGCACGTTGTGGCGGAATTGTTAAACCGAATAAAAAACTAAACATTGAAACGTTTAACTACGTATATACATTATGGAGTGTTACGTTAGACATTATTGTAAAAAATAACAACTAAGTCCATAGAAAAAATAAACTCACGTGCAAAAAAGATAATAGAAAAACAAAAAATCTTTAGTGAATACAATCAATAATCTAGTAATAATAATGATCGGTAGTAATAGTATTTGATTTGAATTTATATATCAAGTGTAAAAGAAAAGATGCTCCCACTCACTCTCAAACTGATCTTACATCTCATTATTTTAACACTAATCTTATGTATACGGTTTTAATATATTAATCCCAGTCAAACTTCTTTTATGAATATTAAATTAACGTAGATATAAGAGTAAAAAAATAAGTTGAGGAAAGTTAAAAACTTTTATAAGAGGTTTAAAGAAATGAAGGATAGGATTGAAGCACTCCTTTTATATATTTTTTGAACGTCATAATTTATTTAACAACCTATTTTTATATATATTTTCTGGTTTAGATTTTTATTTTCTTTTGATTTCTGTTATGTGCCTCTATCTATGAGTGTGTACACTTCTAGAGCTCTTGTTTTTCTCAAGGTGGACTTTGAAATATTTTTCTTAACTAAATTAATATATTACATTTTAATCTCTACCATATTTTAAAGTGTTCATAACAATCACACCGCCCTTCTAATATTTATGTGCTCATCCCAACCACCGTGTACATCACGCCCTTTTTTTGGGTGATTCGTGCTACAAACCTTTGAAAAACAATTAGTCAATTACATACACAAACACCACCACAACAGCGTCAGTATTGAGAGACAACACCGTCGTCACCACCACCTTCCGCCTCCACCACCGACCGACTGTCAACACCGTCAACACCAAACCCCCACGACCAACACAACCACAACAGTGCAACACCACCTAGCCGTCGGCGAGCCGTGGAGCACGTAGGTGACCTCCAGCCGACGAACTTCCACGTTTCATAACCGACCCAACTCGCCTCTCCTGTGAACTTACCGCAGTTGTAGTCTCGTGAAACGGGAAACACTTTAGGAGTACCGGTGGTGTACATTGGTTTGGGAGAAAACAAAAGTTTGTGTTTGGCTGTGGTGCGATGGTGTTTAGGAGGGAAGAGGGAAAGAAAGGAAAAGGAATGTGGATAGTGGGGAAGAAGAAAGAGAGTGAGAGAGCTGGACCAATAATATGAAACAAAATTGAACCCTAATTTTGTGTGTATGAAAACTTTTGATAAATAATAGAGGGTAAAATATATACCATGATAAGGTTTGAATCGTCATTGTCTGAGAGGAATTCATCAATGCAATTAGACCAAAAAAAGCTCTTGACAAAAAAATTATATTATATTAAAGCGTAACATAAGGTTTCTTTTTGCTACATAACCTAATCTTACGTGTGCTTTCAATTAAGAATACAATTATGAAATATGTTTTTATATAATCAAGAAGGAGAGTTTAGTTAAATGAATTATGTTTGTGTCAACATGTAATATATCTTTTATTTTCTTATGTGTTTTTTTTTCCTTACATATTTGTGGGTTGACCTTAATTCTATCAAAAACGAGTACGCGTCAGTTTCGTATAGTGTATTGATTATATGTGGCAAACAACTTTTGAATTCATTTTGTGTTTGAATTCGTGTCAAATTTTAGGTTCATACGGGTAGATCCATCAACCCACAAACACGGCTATTAAAACAACACTAAATTCTCATTCTAAATTTTATAGTTACAGTTATATAAATAAATAATACAATAAAAGTTTCAGCTTCAACTAGTGAATAAAACAATTGAATATTTCAACAATAGTTCCTGCTAATTTTCTCAAATATACACGTGATAATATTATATTTTTCAATTACAATATTCTAAATTAGTATTAACAAATTTCTAAGCATAAAATGCAACTCGTTTCGCTATCAATATTAAAATAAGTTCTAAACATAATACATAAATATATTGGTTATAATGAATGAATTTTTCTGAAAAAAAAGTTTATATGTTATTCCAGATAATCCGTTTCACAAGTAAAATGTTTCCTTCCCCCACCATTTTTTTAATACAAAGCTCGAGAAGAAGACACAGGTGAAATTTGTTCGTAGAGCACGAGTGTGTTTTCTACAAAGAGATACGGAGTATAATATTGTCGTGTTTGATTATATGTTTTGAG
>CAMTDV010000483.1:0-36256 GCA_947069175.1 Scalesia atractyloides | reverse complement strand
AAACGAAATATCTTTATTTTTGTTAGCATTTCTGTATTTCTCTATTTTCACAAATGAAAGGGATCCGATTTCCTATGAAAAAATCATTTCTAGTTTCGTTTGTTTTCGCGCGCTTTCCATATTTAGACGAAACTCGTAAATAATTCATTAAATCAAATATTGGTAGTTTTTGTTAGCATTTTCTGTATTTCTTAGTTTCAAACTTAGTTTAATTGATAAAAGGATTCGATTTTCCACGAAAAATTCATTCCGAGTTTCGTTTGTTTTCGCCCACTATCCATATTTAGACGAAACGCGTAAATAATTCATTAAATCAAATTTATGTTCGTTTTTGTCAACAGTTTTGTATTTCTCAGGTTCTAACACAGTTTTTATTGATAAAAGGATTCGATTTTCCATGAAAAATTCATTCCGAGTTTCGTTTGTTTTCGCCCACTTTTCATATTTAGACGAATAACGTGTTAATAGTTGATTAAATAAATATCTGGTCGTTTATGTCAGAAATTTTTGTATTCATCAGCTTTTAAATGTAGTTTTATTGATACAGTGATTCGTTTTCAAAAAAAATTCATTCCGGTTTCGTTAAATGATCACTCACTTTTCATATTTAAACGAAAACGTGAGAATAATTGATTAAATGAACTATCTTCTCGTTTTTGTCAGCAGTTTCTGTATTTCTTTCTTCCAAACTCAGTTTTATTTATAAAGGATTCGATTTTTCACTAAAAATCATTACGAGTTTTGTTTTTTCGTACATTTTCCATATTTAGACGAAACACGTAAATAACTCATTAAAATCAAATATTTGGTCGTTGCTGTCAGCAGTTTCCTGCATTCTCTGTTTCAAACTCAGTTCTATGTATTTAGGATTCGATTTTCCAGGAAAAATTCTTACGAGTCTCGTTTGTTTTTCGCCCACTTTCCTTATTTAGACGAAACGCGTAAATAATTCATTAAATAAATATCCGTCATTTTTTGTCAGCAGTTTCTGTAAATCTCAGGTTCCAAACTCAGTTTTTACTGATAAAAGGATTCGATTTTCATGAAAAATTCATTCCACATTTCGTTTGTTTTTGCCCACTTTCATATTTAGACGAAAACGTGTGAATAATTGACTAAATGAAATATCTTATCAATTTTGTCAGCAGTTTCTGTATTTCTCATGTTCCACACATAAAGGGATCCGATTTCCTATGAAAAATTCATTACTAGTTTCGTTTGTTTTCGCCGCTTTCCATATTTAGACGAAACTCGTAAATAATTCATTTATCAAATATCTGGTTGTTTTTGTCAGCATTTTCTGTATTTCTTAGTTTTCAAACTTAGTTTTATTGATAAAAGGATTCGATTTTCCACGAAAAATTCATTCCGAGTTTCGTTTGTTTTCGCTCACTTTCCATATTTAGACGAAACGCGTAAATAATTCATTAAATCAAATATCTGTTCGTTTTTGTCAACAGTTTTGTATTTCTCAGTTCCAAACACAGTTTTATTGATAAAGGATTCGATTTTCCATGAAAAATTCATTCCAAGTTTCGTTTGTTTTCGCCCACTTTTCATATTTAGATGAATACGTGTTAATAGTTGATTAAATAAATATCTGATCGTTTATGTCAGAAATTTTGTATTCATCAACTTTAAATGTAGTTTTATTGATACAGTGATTCGGTTTTAAAAAAAATTCATTTCGGGTTTCGTTAAATGAGTCACTCACTTTTCATATTTAAACGAAAATGTGAGAATAATTGATTAAATGAACTATCTTCTCGTTTTTGTCAGCATTTCTGTATTTCTTATCTTCCAAACTCAGTTTTATTTATAAAGGATTCGATTTTTCACTAAAAAATCATTACGAGTTTTGTTTTTTTCGTACATTTTCCATATTTAGACGAAACACGTAAATAACTCATTGAATCAAATATTTGGTCGTTGCTGTCAGCAGTTTCTGCATTTCTCTGTTTCAAAACTCAGTTCTATGTATTTAGGGATTCGATTTTCCAGGAAAAATCTTTACGAGTCTCGTTTGTTTTCGCCCACTTTCCTTATTTAGACGAAACGCGTAAATAATTCATTAAATAAATATCCGGTCATTTTTGTCAGCAGTTTCTATAAATCTCAGGTTCCAAACTCAGTTTTATTGATAAAAGGATTCGATTTTCCATGAAAAATTCATTCCACATTTCGTTTGTTTTCGCCCACTTTTCATATTTAGACGAAAACGTGTGAATAATTGACTAAATGAAATATCTTATCATTCTTGTCAGCAGTTTCTGTATTTCTCATGTTCCACACATAAAGGGATCCGATTTCCTATGAAAAATTCATTACTAGTTTCTTTCGTTTTCGCGCGCTTTCCATATTTAGACGAAAGTCGTAAATAATTCATTAAATCAAATATCTGGTTGTTTTTGTGAGCATTTTCTGTATTTCTTAGTTTTCAAACTTAGTTTTATTGATAAAAGGATTCGATTTTCCACGAAAAATTCATTCCGAGTTTCGTTTGTTTTCGCCCACTTTCCATATTTAGACGAAACGCGTAAATAATTCAGTAAATCAAATATCTGTTCATTTTTGTCAACAGTTTCTGTATTTCTCAGGTTCCAAACACAGTTTTATCGATAAAAGGATTCGATTTTCCATGAAAAGTTCATTCCGAGTTTCGTTTGTTTTCGCCCACTTTTTATATTTAGACGAAAACGTGTGAATAAATGACTAAATGAAATATCTTATCGTTTTTGTCAGCAGTTTCTTATTTTTCATGTTCCAAACTTAATTTTATTGATAAAAGGATTCGATTTTCCACCAAAAATTCATTGCGAGTTTTGTTTGTTTTCGCGCACTTTCTAGAATTAGACGAAACGCGTAAATTATTCATTAAATCAAATATCGGGTTGTTTTGTCAGCAGTTTCTGGATTTCTCAGGTTCCAAACTCAGTTTTATAGATAAAGGATTCGATTTGCCACGAAAGTTCATTCGGAGTTTCCATTGTTTTCGCCCACTTTTCATATTAAAACAAAACGCGTAAATAATTCATTAAATCAAATATCTGGTCGTTTCTGTCAGCAATTTCTATATTTCTCTGCTTCCAAACTATGTTTTATTGATATAGGGATTCGATTTTTCTTAAAAATATCATTCAGAGTTTCGTTAGTTTTTGCCCACTTCACATATTTAGACGAATACGTGTTAATAGTTGATTAAATAAATATCTGGTCGTTCCAAACATAGTTTATTGATACAGTGATTCGGTTTTCACAAAAAATTCATTCCGGGTTTCGTTAAATTTCGCCCACTTTTCATATTTAAACGAAAACGTGAGAATAATTGATTAAATGACATATCTTCTCATTTTTATGAGCAGTTTATGTATTTCTTACCTTCCAAACTCAGTTTTATTGATAAAGGATTCGATTTTTCACGAAAAAATCATTACGAGTTTCGTTTGTTTTCGTACATTTTCCATATTTAGACGAAACACGTAAATAACTCATTAAATCAAATATATGGCCGTTGCTGTCAGCAGTTTCTGCATTTCTCATCTTCAAAACTTAGTTTTCTTAATAAAAGGATTCGATTTTCAAGAAAAATTTATTCCGAGTTTCGTTTGTTTTCGCCCACTTTTCATATTTAGACGAAAATGTGTGAATAATTGATTAAATGAAATAAATTGTCGTTTTTGTAAGCAGTTTCAGAATTTCTCAGCTTCCAAACCCAGTTTTATTGATAAATGGATTCTATTTTGCACGAAAAATTCATTCCGAGTTTCGTTTGTTTTCACCCACTTTACATATTTAGACGAAAACGTGTGAATGATTGATTAAATGAAATATCTTGTCGTTTTTGTTAGCAGTTTCTGTATTTCTCAGCTTCCAAACTCAGTTATATTGATAAAGGGATTTGATTTTTAACGAAAACTTTATTTCGAATTTCGTTTGTTTTCGCCCCACTTTACATATTTAGACGAAACGCGTAAATACTTCATTAAGAAAAATATCTGGTCATTTTATGTCAGCAGTTTCTGTGTTTCTCAGGTTCCTAACTCAGTTTTATTTATAAAAGGATTCGATTTTCCACGAAAAATTCATTCACATTTCGTTTGTTTTCGCCCACTTTTCATATTTAGACGAAAACGTGTGAATAATTGACTAAATGAAATATCTCATCATTTTTGTCAACAGTTTCTGTATTTCTCATGTTCCACACATAAAGGGATCCGATTTCCTATGAAAAATTCATTACTAGTTTCGTTTGTTTTCGCGCGCTTTCCATATTTAGACGAAACTCGTAAATAATTCATTAAATCAAATATCTGTTGTTTTTGTCAGCATTTTCTGTATTTCTTAGTTTTCAAACTTAGTTTTATTGATAAAAGGATTCGATTTTCCACGAAAAATTCATTCCGAGTTTCGTTTGTTTTCGCCCACTCTCCATATTTAGACGAAACGCGTAAATAATTCATTAAATCAAATATATGTTCGTTTTTGTCAACAGTTTCTGTATTTCTCAGGTTCCAAACACAGTTTTATTGATAAAAGGATTCGATTTTCCATGAAAAATTCATTCCGAGTTTCGTTTGTTTTCGTCCACTTTTCATATTTAGACGAATACGTGTTAATAGTTGATTAAATAAATATCTGGTCGTTTATGTCAGAAATTTTTGTATTCATCAGCTTTTAAACATAGTTTTATTGATACAGTGATTCGGTTTTCACAAAAAATTCATTCCGGGTTTCATTAAATGAGTCGCTCACTTTTCATATTTAAACGAAAACGTGAGAACAATTGATTAAATGAACTATCTTCTCGTTTTTGTCAGCAGTTTCTGTATTTCTTAGCTTCCAAACTCAGTTTTATTGATAAAGGATTCGATTTTTCACCAAAAAATATTACGAGTTTCGTTTTTTTCGTACATTTTCCATATTTGGACGAAACACGTAAATAACTCATTAAATCAAATATCTGGTCGTTGCTGTCAGCAGTTTCTGCATTTCTCAGCTTCAAAACTTAGTTTTCTTGATAAAAGGATTCGATTTTCCACGAAAAATTCATTCTGAGTTTCGTTTGTTTTCGCCCACTTTTCATATTTTGACGAAAATGTGTGACTAATTGATTAAATGAAATATCTTGTCGTTTTTGTCAGCAGTTTCTGTATTTCTCAGCTTCCAAAACATGTTTTATTATAAAGGGATTCGATTTTGCACGAAAAATTCATTCCGAGTTTCGTTCGTTTTCACCCACCTTACATATTTAAACGAAAACGTGTGAATAATTGATTAAATGAAATATCTTGTCGTTTTTGTTAGCAGTTTCTGTATTTCTCAGCTTCCAAACTCAGTTATATTGATAAAGGGATTCAATTTTTAACGAAAACTTTATTTCGAATTTCGTTTGTTTTCGCCCACTTACATATTTAGACGAAACGCGTAAATAAATCATTAAGTAAAATATATGGTCATTTGATGTCAGTAGTTTCTGTGTTTCTCAGGTTCCAAACTCAGTTTTATTGACAAAAGGATTTGATTTCCACGAAAAATTCATTCCAAGTTTCGTTTGTTTTCGCCCACTTTTCATATTTAGACGAAAACGTGTGAATAATTGACTAAATGAAACATCTTGTTGTTTTTGTCAGCAGTTTCTGTATTTCTCATGTTCAACACATAAAGGGATTCGATTTCCCATGAAAAATTCATTACGAGTTCTGTTTGTTTTCGCGCACTTTCCATATTTAGACGAAACTCGTAAATAAGTCATTAAATCAAATATCTGGTTGTTTTTGTCAGAAGTTTCTGTATTTCTTAGTTTTCAAACTTAGTTTTAGGGATAAAAGGATTCGATTTTCCACGAAAAATTCATTCCGAGTTTCGTTTTGTTTTTGCCCACTTTCAATTTAGACGAAACGCGTAAATAATTCACAAAATCAAATATCTGGTCGTTTCTGTCAGCAGTTCTGTATTACTCTGCTTCCAAACTCAGTTTTATTGATACATGGATTCGATTTTTCTTTAAAAATATCATTCGGAGTTTCATTAGTTTTCGCCCACTTTACATATTTAGACGAAAACGCGTTAATAGTTAATTAGATAATTATCTGGTAGTTTATGTCGTTTCTGTATTTATCAGGTTCAAAACACAGTTTTATTGATACAGTGATTCGGTTTTTCACGAAAAATTCATTCCTCGTTTCGTTTATTTTCGCCCACTTTTCATATTTAGACGAAAACTCGTGAATAATTGATTAAATGGAATATCTTTTCGTTTTTGTTAGCAGTTTCTCTATTTCTGAGCTTCCAAACTCAGTTTTATTGATAAAGGGATTCGATTTTGAACGAAAACTTTATTTCGAATTTCGTTTGTTTTCGCACAATTTCCATATTTAGATGAGACGCGTAAATAATTCATAAAATCTAATATTTGGTCGCTTTTTTCAGCAGTTTATGTATTTCTCAGGTTCCAAACTCAGTTTATTGATAAAGGATTCGATTTTTACGAAAAAATCATTTCGAGTTTCGTTTGTTTTCGCACACTTTCCATATTTAGACTAAACGCGTAAATAATTCATTAAATCAAATATCTGTTTGTTATTGTCAGCAGTTTCTGTATTTCTCAGCTTACAAACTCAGTGTTATTGATAAAGGATTCGATTTTCATAAAAAATTCATTACAAGTTTCGGTTGTTTCGCCCACTTTTCATATTTAGAGGAAAACGTGTGAATAATTGATTAAATGAAGTATTATGTCGTTTTTGTCTGCAGTTTATGTATTTCTTAGCTTCCAAACTCTGTTTTCTTAATAAAGGGATTCTATTTGGCACAAAAACAGCATTCCGAATTTCGTTTGTTTTCGCCCACTTTCCATATTTAGACTCACGCATAAATAATTCATTAAATCTGGTCGTTTCTGTCAGCAGTTTCTGCGTTTCTCAGCTTCACAACTCAGTTTTATTGATAAAAGGATTCGACGTTCCACGAAAAATACATTCCGAGTTTCGTTTGTTTTCGCCCACTTTTCATATTTAGACGAAAACGTGTGAATAATTGATTAAATGAAATATTTTGTCGTTTTTGTCAGCAGTCTCGGTATTTCTCAGATTACAAACTCAGTTTTATTGATAAATGGATTTGATTTTGCACGAACACTTCATTCCGAATTTCGTTTCTTTTCGCCCACTTTCCATATTTAGACGAAACGCATAAATAATTCATTAAATCAAGTATCTTTTCGTTTCTATCAACAGTTTCTGTATTTTTCAGGTTCCAAAATCAGTTTTATAGATAAAGGGATTCAATTTTCTATTAAAAATTCACTTCGAGTTTCGTTTCTTTTCGCGCACGTTCCATATTTAGACGAAAGGCTTAAATAATTCATTAAATCAAATATCGGGTCGTTTTTGTCAGCAGTTTCTTTATTTCTCAAGTTCTAAACTCAGTTTTATTGATAAAAGGATTCGATTTTCCATGAAAAATTCATTCCGAGTTTCGTTTGTTTTCGCCCACTTTTTATATTTAGACGAAACTCGTAAATAATTCATTAAATCAAATATCTGGTTGTTTTTGTCAGCATTTTCTGTATTTAGTTTTCAAACTTAGTTTTATTGATAAAAGGATTCGATTTTCCACGAAAAATTCATTCCGAATTTCGTTTGTTTTCGCCCACTTTCCATATTTAGACAAAATGCGTAAATAATTCATTAAATCAAATATCTGGCATTTTTATGAACAGTTTCTGCAAATCTCATGTTCTAAACACAGTTTTATTGATAAAAGGATTCGATTTTCCATGAAAAGTTCATTCCGAGTTTCGTTTGTTTCGCCCACTTTTTATATTTAGACGAAAATGTGTGAATAATTTACTAAATGAAATATCTTATCGTTTTTGTCAGCAGTTTCTTTATTTTTCATGTTCCAAACTTAATTTTATTGATAAAAGGATTCGATTTTCCACCCAAAAACTCATTGCGAGTTTTGTTTGTTTTGGCGCACTTTCTAGAATTAGACGAAACGCGTAAATTATTCATTAAATCAAATATCTGATTGTTTTGTCAGCAGTTTCTGGATTTCTCAGGTTCCAAACTCAGTTTTATTGATAAAGGATTCGATTTGCCACGAAAAGTTCATTCGGAGTTTCCATTGTTTTCGCCCACTTTTCATATTAAGACGAAACGCGTAAATAATTAATTAAATCAAATATCTGGTCGTTTCTGTCAGCACTTTCTACATTTCTCTGCTTCCAAACTATGTTTTATTGATATAGGGATTCGATTTTTCTTAAAAATATCATTCGGAGTTTCGTTAGTTTTTGCCCACTTCACATATTTAGGCGAATACGTGTTAATAGTTGATTAAATAAATATCTGGTCGTTCCAAACATAGTTTATTGATACAGTGATTCGGTTTTCACAAAAAATTCATTCCGGGTTTCGTTAAATTTCGCCCACTTTTCATATTTAAACAAAAACGTGAGATTAATTGATTAAATGAAATATCTTCTCGTTTTTGTCCGCAGTTTATGTATTTCTTACCTTCCAAACTCAGTTTTATTGATAAAGGATTCGATTTTTCACGAAAAAATCATTACGAGTTTCGTTTGTTTTCGTACATTTTCCATATTTAGACGAAACATGTAAATAACTCATTAAATCAAATATCTGGCCGTTGCTGTCAGCAGTTTCTGCATTTCTCAGCTTCAAAACTTAGTTTTCTTAATAAAAGGATTCGATTTTCCAAGAAAACTTTATTCCGAGTTTCGTTTGTTTTCGCCCACTTTTCATATTTAGACGAAAATGTGTGAATAATTGATTAAATGAAATAAATTGTCGTTTTTGTAAGCAGTTTCAGAATTTCTCAACTTCCAAAGCTAGTTTTATTGATAAATGGATTTCATTTTGCACGAAAAATTCATTCCGAGTTTCGTTTGTTTTCACCCACTTTACATATTTAGACGAAAACGTGTGAATAATTGATTAAATGAAATATCTTGTCGTTTTTGTTAGCAGTTTCATCTTTCTCAGCTTCCAAACTCAGTTATATTGATAAAGGGATTCGATTTTTAACGAAAACTTTATTTCGAATTTCGTTTGTTTTCGCCCACTTTACATATTTAGACGAAACGCGTAAATACTTCATTAAGAAAAATATCTGGTCATTTTATGTCAGCAGTTTCTGTATTTCTCAGGTTCCTAACTCAGTTGTATTGACAAAAGGATTTAATTTTCCACGAAAAATTCATTCCCAGTTTCGTTTGTTTTCGTCCACTTTTCATATTTAGACGAAAACTTGAGAATAATTGACTAAACGAAATATCTTATCATTTTTGTCAGCAGTTTCTGTATTTCTCATGTTCCACACATAAAGGGATCCGATTTCCTATGAAAAATTCATTTCTAGTTTCGTTTGTTTTCGCGCGCTTTCCATATTTAGACGAAACTCGTAAATAATTCATTAAATCAAATATCTGGTAGTTTTTGTCAGCATTTTCTGTATTTCTTAGTTTTCAAACTTAGTTTTATTGATAAAAGGATTCGATTTTCCACGAAAAATTCATTCCGAGTTTCGTTTGTTTTCGCTCACTTTCCATATTTAGACGAAACGCGTAAATAATTCATTAAATCAAATATCTGTTCGTTTTTGTCAACAGTTTCTGTATTTCTCAGGTTCCAAACACAGTTTTATTGATAAAAGGATTCGATTTTCCATGAAAAATTCATTCCAAGTTTCGTTTGTTTTCGCCCACTTTTCATATTTAGATGAATACGTTTTAAAGTAGTTGAATAAATATCTGGTCGTTATGTCAGAAATTTTTGTATTCATCAGCTTTTAAATGTAGTTTTATTGATACAGTGATTCGGTTTTCAAAAAAAAATTCATTCGGGTTTCGTTAAATGAGTCACTCACTTTTCATATTTAAACGAAAACGTGAGAATAATTGATTAAATGAACTATTCTCTCGTTTTTGTCGGCAGTTTCTGTATTTCTTATCTTCCAAACTCAGTTTTATTTATAAAGGATTCGATTTTTCACTAAAAAATCATTACGAGTTTTGTTTTTTTCGTACATTTTCCATATTTAGACGAAACACGTAAATAACTCATTGAATCAAATATTTGGTCTTGCTGTCAGCAGTTTCTGCATTTCTCTGTTTCAAAACTCAGTTCTATGTATTTAGGGATTCGATTTTCCAGGAAAAATTCTTTACGAGTCTCGTTTGTTTTCGCCCGCTTTCCTTATTTAGACGAAACGCGTAAATAATTCATTAAATAAATATCCGGTCATTTTTGTCAGCAGTTTCTTAAATCTCAGGTTCCAAACTCAGTTTTATTGATAAAAGGATTCGATTTTCATGAAAAATTCATTCCACATTTCGTTTGTTTTTGCCCACTTTTCATATTTAGACGAAAACGTGTGAATAATTGACTAAATGAAATATCTTATCATTTTGTCAGCAGTTTCTGTATTTCTCATGTTCCACACATAAAGGGATCCGATTTCCTATGAAAAATTCATTACTAGTTTCTGTTTGTTTTCGCGCGCTTTCCATATTTAGACGAAATCGTAAATAATTCATTTAATCAAATATCTGGTTGTTTTTGTCAGGCATTTTCTGTATTTCTTAGTTTTCAAACTTAGTTTTATTGATAAAAGGATTCGATTTTCCACGAAAAATTCATTCCGAGTTTCGTTTGTTTTCGCTCACTTTCCATATTTAGACGAAACGCGTAAATAATTCATTAAATCAAATATATTGTCGTTTTTGTCAACAGTTTCTGTATTTCTCAGGTTCCAAACACAGTTTTATTGATAAAAGGATTCGATTTTCCATGAAAAATTCATTCCAAGTTTCGTTTGTTTTCGCCCACTTTTATATTAGAGAAAACGTGTTGAGTAATTGATTAAATAAATATCTGGTCGTTTTTGTCAGAATTTTTGTATTCATCAACTTTTCAAATGTAGTTTTATTGATACAGTGATTCGGTTTTCAAAAAAATTCATTTCGGGTTTCGTTAAATGAGTCACTCACTTTTCATATTTAAACGAAAACGTGAGAATAATTGATTAAATGAACTATCTTCTCGTTTTTGTCAGCAGTTTCTGTATTTCTTATCTTCCAAACTCAGTTTTATTTATAAAGGATTCGATTTTCACTAAAAAATCATTACGAGTTTTGTTTTTTTCGTACATTTTCCATATTTAGACGAAACACGTAAATAACTCATTGAATCAAATATTTGGTCATTGCTGTCAGCAGTTTCTGCATTTCTCTGTTTCAAAACTCAGTTCTATGTATTTAGGGATTCGATTTTCCAGGAAAATCTTTACGAGTCTCGTTTGTTTTCGCCCACTTTCCTTATTTAGACGAAACGCGTAAATAATTCATTAAATAAATATCCGGTCATTTTTGTCAGCAGTTTCTATAAATCTCAGGTTCCAAACTCAGTTTTATTGATAAAAGGATTCGATTTTCCATGAAAAATTCATTCCACATTTCGTTTGTTTTCGCCCACTTTTCATATTTAGACGAAAACGTGTGAATAATTGACTAAATGAAATATCTTATCATTCTTGTCAGCAGTTTCTGTATTTCTCATGTTCCACACATAAAGGGATCCGATTTCCTATGAAAAATTCATTACTAGTTTCTTTTGTTTTCGCGCGCTTTCCATATTTAGACGAAAGTCGTAAATAATTCATTAAATCAAATATCTGGTTGTTTTTGTGAGCATTTTCTGTATTTTTAGTTTTCAAACTTAGTTTTATTGATAAAAGGATTCGATTTTCCACGAAAAATTCATTCCGAGTTTCGTTTGTTTTCGCCCACTTTCCATATTTAGACGAAACGCGTAAATAATTCAGTAAATCAAATATCTGTTCGTTTTTGTCAACAGTTTCTGTATTTCTCAGGTTCCAAACACAGTTTTATCGATAAAAGGATTCGATTTTCCATGAAAAGTTCATTCCGAGTTTCGTTTGTTTTCGCCCACTTTTTATATTTAGACGAAAACGTGTGAATAAATGACTAAATGAAATATCTTATCGTTTTTGTCAGCAGTTTCTTTATTTTTCATGTTCCAAACTTAATTTTATTGATAAAAGGATTCGATTTTCCACCAAAAATTCATTGCGAGTTTTGTTTGTTTTCGCGCACTTTCTAGAATTAGACGAAACGCGTAAATTATTCATTAAATCAAATATCGGGTTGTTTTGTCAGCAGTTTCTGGATTTCTCAGGTTCCAAACTCAGTTTTTTTAGATAAAGGATTCGATTTGCCACGAAAGTTCATTCGGAGTTTCCATTGTTTTCGCCTACTTTTCATATTAAGACAAAACGCGTAAATAATTCATTAAATCAAATATCTGGTCGTTTCTGTCAGCAGTTTCTATATTTCTCTGCTTCCAAACTATGTTTTATTGATATAGGGATTCGATTTTTCTTAAAAATATCATTCGGAGTTTCGTTAGTTTTTGCCCACTTCACATATTTAGACGAATACGTGTTAATAGTTGATTAAATAAATATCTGGTCGTTCCAAACATAGTTTATTGATACAGTGATTCGGTTTTCACAAAAAATTCATTCCGGGTTTCGTTAAATTTCGCCCACTTTTCATATTTAAACGAAAACGTGAGAATAATTGATTAAATGAAATATCTTCTCATTTTTATGAGCAGTTTATGTATTTCTTACCTTCCAAACTCAGTTTTATTGATAAAGGATTCGATTTTTCACGAAAAAATCATTACGAGTTTCGTTTGTTTTCGTACATTTTCCATATTTAGACGAAACACGTAAATAACTCATTAAATCAAATATATGGCCGTTGCTGTCAGCAGTTTCTGCATTTCTCATCTTCAAAACTTAGTTTTCTTAAAAAAAGGATTCGATTTTCAAGAAAAATTTATTCCGAGTTTCGTTTGTTTTCGCCCACTTTTCATATTTAGACGAAAATGTGTGAATAATTGATTAAATGAAATAAATTGTCGTTTTTGTAAGCAGTTTCAGAATTTCTCAGCTTCCAAACCCAGTTTTATTGATAAATGGATTCTATTTTGCACGAAAAATTCATTCCGAGTTTCGTTTGTTTTCACCCACTTTACATATTTAGACGAAAACGTGTGAATGATTGATTAAATGAAATATCTTGTCGTTTTTGTTAGCAGTTTCTGTATTTCTCAGCTTCCAAACTCAGTTTATTGATAAAGGATTGATTTTTAACGAAAACTTATTTCGAATTTCGTTTTTTCGCCCACTTTACATATTTAGACGAAAACGCGTAAATACTTATTAAGAAAAATATCTGGTCTTTATGTCAGCAGTTTCTGTTTTCTCAGTTCCAACTAGTTTTATTGATAAAGGATTCGATTTTACGAAAAATTCATTCCATTTCGTTTGTTTTCGCCCACTTTCATATTTAGACGAAACGTGTGAATAATTGATAAATGAAATATCTATCATTTTTGTCAACAGTTTCTGTATTTCTCAGTTCCACAATAAAGGGATCCGATTTCCTATGAAAAATTCATTCAGTTTCGTTTGTTTTCCGCATTTCCATATTTAGACGAAACCGTAAATAATTCATTAAATCAAATATCTGTTGTTTTTGTCAGCATTTTCTGTATTTCTTAGTTTCAAACTTAGTTTTATTGATAAAGGATTCGATTTTCACGAAAAATTCATTCGAGTTTCGTTTGTTTTCGCCCACTTTCATATTTAGACGAAAAGCGTTGAAATAATTGATTAAATAAATATCTTTGTTTTTGTAGCAAAGTTTCTGTATTTCTCAGGTTCCAAACCAGTTTATTGATAAAGGATTCGATTTTCCATAAAATTCATTCCGAGTTTCGTTTGTTTTCGCCACTTTTCATATTTAGACGAAACAGTTAAATAATTCATTAAATAAATATCTGGTCGTTTTATGTCAGATTTTTGTATTCTCAGCTTCTAAACTAGTTTTATTGATAAAGGATTCGATTTTCACAAAAAATTCATTCGAGTGTTTATTTGTCGCCACTTTTCATATTTAGACGAAAACGTGTGAAATAATTGATTAAATGAACTATCTTCTCGTTTTTGTCAGCAGTTTCTGTATTTCTTAGCTTCCAAACTCAGTTTTATTGATAAAGGATTCGATTTTTCACCAAAAAATATTACGAGTTTCGTTTTTTTTCGTACATTTTCCATATTTAGACGAAACACGTAAATAACTCATTAAATCAAATATCTGGTCGTTGCTGTCAGCAGTTTCTGCATTTCTCAGCTTCAAAACTTAGTTTTCTTGATAAAAGGATTCGATTTTCCACGAAAAATTCATTCTGAGTTTCGTTTGTTTTCGCCCACTTTTCATATTTTGACGAAAATGTGTGACTAATTGATTAAATGAAATATCTTGTCGTTTTTGTCAGCAGTTTCTGTATTTCTCAGCTTCCAAAACATGTTTTATTATAAAGGGATTCGATTTTGCACGAAAAATTCATTCCGAGTTTCGTTCGTTTTCACCCACCTTACATATTTAAACGAAAACGTGTGAATAATTGATTAAATGAAATATCTTGTCGTTTTTGTTAGCAGTTTCTGTATTTCTCAGCTTCCAAACTCAGTTATATTGATAAAGGGATTCAATTTTTAACGAAAACTTTATTTCGAATTTCGTTTGTTTTCGCCCACTTACATATTTAGACGAAACGCGTAAATAAATCATTAAGTAAAATATATGGTCATTTGATGTCAGTAGTTTCTGTGTTTCTCAGGTTCCAAACTCAGTTTTATTGACAAAAGGATTTGATTTCCACGAAAAATTCATTCCAAGTTTCGTTTGTTTTCGCCCACTTTTCATATTTAGACGAAAACGTGTGAATAATTGACTAAATGAAACATCTTGTTGTTTTTGTCAGCAGTTTCTGTATTTCTCATGTTCAACACATAAAGGGATTCGATTTCCCATGAAAAATTCATTACGAGTTCTGTTTGTTTTCGCGCACTTTCCATATTTAGACGAAACTCGTAAATAAGTCATTAAATCAAATATCTGGTTGTTTTTGTCAGAAGTTTCTGTATTTCTTAGTTTTCAAACTTAGTTTTAGGGATAAAAGGATTCGATTTTCCACGAAAAATTCATTCCGAGTTTCGTTTTGTTTTTGCCCACTTTCAATTTAGACGAAACGCGTAAATAATTCACAAAATCAAATATCTGGTCGTTTCTGTCAGCAGTTCTGTATTACTCTGCTTCCAAACTCAGTTTTATTGATACATGGATTCGATTTTTCTTTAAAAATATCATTCGGAGTTTCATTAGTTTTCGCCCACTTTACATATTTAGACGAAAACGCGTTAATAGTTAATTAGATAATTATCTGGTAGTTTATGTCGTTTCTGTATTTATCAGGTTCAAAACACAGTTTTATTGATACAGTGATTCGGTTTTTCACGAAAAATTCATTCCTCGTTTCGTTTATTTTCGCCCACTTTTCATATTTAGACGAAAACTCGTGAATAATTGATTAAATGGAATATCTTTTCGTTTTTGTTAGCAGTTTCTCTATTTCTGAGCTTCCAAACTCAGTTTTATTGATAAAGGGATTCGATTTTGAACGAAAACTTTATTTCGAATTTCGTTTGTTTTCGCACAATTTCCATATTTAGATGAGACGCGTAAATAATTCATAAAATCTAATATTTGGTCGCTTTTTTCAGCAGTTTATGTATTTCTCAGGTTCCAAACTCAGTTTATTGATAAAGGATTCGATTTTTACGAAAAAATCATTTCGAGTTTCGTTTGTTTTCGCACACTTTCCATATTTAGACTAAACGCGTAAATAATTCATTAAATCAAATATCTGTTTGTTATTGTCAGCAGTTTCTGTATTTCTCAGCTTACAAACTCAGTGTTATTGATAAAGGATTCGATTTTCATAAAAAATTCATTACAAGTTTCGGTTGTTTCGCCCACTTTTCATATTTAGAGGAAAACGTGTGAATAATTGATTAAATGAAGTATTATGTCGTTTTTGTCTGCAGTTTATGTATTTCTTAGCTTCCAAACTCTGTTTTCTTAATAAAGGGATTCTATTTGGCACAAAAACAGCATTCCGAATTTCGTTTGTTTTCGCCCACTTTCCATATTTAGACTCACGCATAAATAATTCATTAAATCTGGTCGTTTTCTGTCAGCAGTTTCTGCGTTTCTCAGCTTCACAACTCAGTTTTATTGATAAAAGGATTCGACGTTCCACGAAAAATACATTCCGAGTTTCGTTTGTTTTCGCCCACTTTTCATATTTAGACGAAAACGTGTGAATAATTGATTAAATGAAATATTTTGTCGTTTTTGTCAGCAGTCTCGGTATTTCTCAGATTACAAACTCAGTTTTATTGATAAATGGATTTGATTTTGCACGAACACTTCATTCCGAATTTCGTTTCTTTTCGCCCACTTTCCATATTTAGACGAAACGCATAAATAATTCATTAAATCAAGTATCTTTTCGTTTCTATCAACAGTTTCTGTATTTTTCAGGTTCCAAAATCAGTTTTATAGATAAAGGGATTCAATTTTCTATTAAAAATTCACTTCGAGTTTCGTTTCTTTTCGCGCACGTTCCATATTTAGACGAAAGGCTTAAATAATTCATTAAATCAAATATCGGGTCGTTTTTGTCAGCAGTTTCTTTATTTCTCAAGTTCTAAACTCAGTTTTATTGATAAAAGGATTCGATTTTCCATGAAAAATTCATTCCGAGTTTCGTTTGTTTTCGCCCACTTTTTATATTTAGACGAAACTCGTAAATAATTCATTAAATCAAATATCTGGTCGTTTCTTTCAGCAGTTTCTGCATTTCTCTGTTTCTAAACTCAGTTTTATGTATTTAGGGATTCGATTTTCCAGGAAAAATTATTTACGAGTCTCTTTTGTTTTCGCCCACTTTCCTTATTTAGACGAAACGCGTAACTAATTATTAAATCAAATATCTGGCATTTTTATGAACAGTTTCTGCAAATCTCATGTTCTAAACTCAGTTTTATTGATAAAAGGATTCGATTTTCCATGAAAATTTCATTCCGCGTTTCATTTGTTTTCGCCCACTTTTCATATTTTGACGAAAACGTGTGAGTAATTAACTAAATGAAATATCTTGTCGTTTTTGTCAGCAGTTTCTTTATTTCTCATGTTCCAAACTCAGTTTTATTGATAAAGGGATTTGATTTTCCATGAAAAATTCATTGCGAGTTTAGTTTGTTTTCGCGCACTTTCTAGAATTAGACGAAACGCGTAAATTATTCATTAAATCAATATCTGGTTGTTTTTGTCAGCAGTTTCTGTATTTCTCAGGTTTCAAACTCAAGGATTCGATTTGCCACGAAAAGTTCATTCCGAGTTTCCTTTGCTTTCGCCCACTTTCCATATTAAGACGAAATGCGTAAATAATTCATTAAATCAAATATCTGGTCATTTCTGTCAGCAGGTTCTACATTTCTCTGCTTCCAAACTATCTTTTATTGATACAGTGATTTGATTCGATTTTTCTTAAAAAATATCATTCGGAGTTTCGTTAGTTTTCGCCCACTTTCCATATTTAGACGAATGCATGTTAATAGTTGATTAAATAAATATCTGGCCGTTTATGTCAGAAGTTTTTGTATTCATCAGCTTCCAAACATAGTTTTATTGATACAATGATTCGGTTTCCACGAAAAATTCATTCCCGGTTTCATTAAATTTCACCCATTTTTCATATTTAGACGAAAACGTGTGAATAATTGATTAAATGAAATATCTTCTGGTTTTTGTCAGCAGTTTCTGTATTTCTTTTCTTCCAAACTCAGTTTTATTGATAAAGGATTTGATTTTTCACGAAAAAATCATTACGAGTTTCGTTTGTTTTCGTACACTTTCCATATTTAGACGAAACACGTAAATAACTCATTAAATAAAATATCTGGTCATTGCTGTCAGCAGTTTCTACATTTCTCAGCTTCAAAACTCAATTTTCTTGATAAAAGGATTCGATTTTCCATGAAAAATTCATTCCGAGATTCCTTTGTTTTCGCCCACTTTTCATATTTTGACGAAAATGTGTGAATAATTGATTAAATGAAATATTTTGACGTTTTTGTCAGCAGTTTCTATATTTCTCAGCTTTCAAACCCAGTTTTATTGATAAAGCGATTCGATTTTGCACGAGAAATTTATTCCGAGTTTCGTTTGTTTTCACCCACTTTACATATTTAGACGAAAACGTGTGAATAATTGATTAAATGAAATATCTTGTCGTTTTTGTTAGCAGTTTCTGTATTTCTCAGCTTCCAAACAGTTATATTGATAAAGGGATTCGATTTTTAACGAAAACTTTATTTCGAATTTCGTTTGTTTTTGCCCACTTTACATATTTAGACGAAACGCGTAAATTCATTAGGTAAAATATCTTGTCATTTTATGTCAGCAGTTTCTGTATTTCTCAGGTACCAAACTCAGTTTTATTGACAAAAGGATTTGATTTTCCACGAAAAATTCATTACGACTTTCGTTTGTTTTCGCCCACTTTTCTGTATTTCTCATGTTCCACCCATAAAGGGATTCGATTTCCCAAGAAAAATCCATTACGAGTTTCGTTTGTTTTCGCGCACTTACCATATTTAGACGAATCTCGTAAATAATTTATTCAATAAAATATCTGGTTGTTTTTGTCCGCATTTTCTGTGTTTCTTAGTTTTCAAACTTAGTTTTATTGATAAAATGATTCGATTTTCCACGAAAAATTCATTCCGAGTTTCGTTTGTTTTCACCCGCTTTCCATATTTAGATGAAACACGTAAATAATTCATAAAATCAAATATCTGGTCGTTTCTGTCAGCAGTTTCTGCATTTCTCTGCTTCCAAACTCTGTTGTAACATCCGTCAAAAACCGGGTTATCCAAACCCGCTTCGTTTATTAAACCGAATAATCAGTTATAAAAATTCGTTGCGTATATATTGTTTATTTTAATTTTAAACCATACATAATTAATAAACATTTTAGAACTTAAAATCTATAATTGAAAATTTGTAATAAATAATGAATAAATAAAATATAAGGAGACGCCGGGTTTCGAACCCGGGTCACCCGCCTCCATCACACACACATAAACCGTTCGGCTGCCAAGACTCATTCGGTTTATTTCAGGATCCATTAATATATGTATACGCATTTCAATTAAGGGAAGTCTCAAAAAGAAAACCGCCCAAAGATTTAGCGGTTACGATTTCAAAAGAAAGAAGAACGCGCATCAGTTACTGAATCATGTTTAATTCGATTTCAGTTATCAGTTATACCCTGAATCAAAGAAAATCAGTATTTCATAACCGAAAACATTTAAGAAAAAAATGAATGAAATCGAAAACATTAAAAGATGAAACCGATTACAAATCATTTGATCTGCAAATACTGAAACATCTCGAGCTTTCTGTTCAAACACACTACTGCCGGAATTGCTTGGTAGTCACCAGAAAATCTCACCGGAAAAAACCGAAATCGTGGTGGATCACATCACCTATAAATACAGGGCTAAACTCCTCAATCCAACCTGTTCAATCTCTCAAACTCTCTCTTAAACTCTCGCTAAAACACTCTGTAGCAGTCGCCGCAAGTCACCGGGATTTATCTGTATTCGCCGGAATTCTCTGCTAGTCGCTGGAAAACCGAATCCATTTTATCCTTTCTGCTTACTCTAAAAAGGACATCTAGAGCTCGGACAGAAGTCACCCACACTCACCTCAAATTTCCTGAAGATCCTCTGCCGCCAGTTACACGTCGCCGGAATAACCTGCTGTCATCGGAATCTCGCCGGAGAAACAGGGGATCCCTGTTCGGTATATCTTTCACCTAATCCCTTTCATTTTTATTAATCCCATGGATAGATTATTTAAAATTTACTAAAGGAATTGATTAATGAATCGAAACAGTCGGGTGGAGAGTTCTGGGTTGTTTTAACGAAGAAGATGAAGTTAAGGTTGTGTATATATTTAATATAAATCAGGTTATAACTCGGGTTAGACACACAGTCCAGCGGTGGACTGTGTGCATTTGAAACATAGAGATACCGAGTTCGAGTCTGTCCTTGTTCCGATTCGTCACAATATTCAAACCCTTTTTATATAACCCAAATACGGAACTTTTTAGTTAGTATATAAGATTAATAAAAACAAGTATTTTAACCAGGTTAGACACACAGTCCAGCGGTGGACTGTGTGCGATTATAAAGCATACGTCCCGGGTTCGAGTTCTGTTTGTGTTCCGATCCACTAAAATATACCCTTTTATATAAAAGCCAAATCCTGAAACATGTAATAAGTGTATAAGTATAATAAAAACCGGAATAATAACCAGGTTAGACACATAGTCCAGTGGTGGACTGTGTGCAAAAACATTAAGCACGTCGCGGGTTCAAGTCCAGGCTCCCGCACCGGTTCTGGCAATTATCAAGTTTTTAATTAAGGACAGAAATGAATTAATCTAATTTGTATATATATATAATTAAAAACAGAAATATTTAGGGTTAGACACGTAGCTCAGTTGGTAGAGCTGCGTGCACGTATACGAGAGGTCACGAGTTCGAACCTCACTCAGCGCATATAATAAACACGGTCCGACCGGTCAAACGATCAACGGTCAACTGGTCAACGGTCAACTGGTCAAAAAGTCAAAATTTTATTTTTTTTATTTATTTATTTTATTTAAAAATCAATTAAAAATACTTAAAAATAATATTTTTAAAGTTAGAAAACTTCCTTGAACTCACAAAAATAAACCTAACAATCCCATTAAGAACACTAATTAAAAATATTAATCGCAAAGAAAAGTTTATTTATTTATCGAACTATTATGTTATTATTTAGGTTAGTTCCCTTGCCGATTAAATCCGAATTCGTGCGCATTCATCATCAATCCAAGAAACGCACCCACTGTGAGTGAATCTCTACAAATTCCTCGTTTTAATCACTTTTTGGGGTGTATCATGTGTCTTATTATTTATTACATTTAAACACTTGTGCATCCATCATATCCATGATCAAATGTGTATTCAATATGTATCAACTGTTTGTGTGGTTAATGTTTAGATTAAATTTATCATTTTCAGTACATACATCATCATAGGCCGCCGTTCCCATTACCTATGAGCGTGAACCGTTCCCCATTACCTATGAGCGTGAACAAGGCGTTGCCAACATACGATCGGCTCCGTTTGATTGAGCCTTGATCGCACATACATCATCATAGGCCGTCCGTTCCCCATTACCTATGAGCGGAACGTGACGTTGCCAACATATACATTATCATTCATGTTATATACTCATGCAAGGTGGTTTGTTATTGTATGTTTATTTACGTTTGCTCACATATGATTATTGCACAATTTTCCATATGAAATACAACAAGAAATCAATAATAAATGTTTTCTAACAAGGTTCACTCGCCAACTTTTTGTTGACCCAAAAACCATTTTTACACATGATACAGGTGGACAGGATGAAGCAAGGAACACATAGGAAAATGCCTTAGAAGAAAATTAATGAAGTCTAGAAAGATGTATAGAACATGTTGTACTTGTATGATTTGATTGTATGATCTTCTTTAAAATTGTAATAATAAATATGAAACATTATATTAAATGTCATGAGTTTTGATGAAAACCCAATCATGCCCCGATCACCTTTTTCCGCTGCGGGTCGGGGTGTGACAGGTTGGTATCAGAGCTTTTGAATATAGGGATATAGGATAGGTTATTAGATCCTTAGAGCCTATACTATAGTTGATTAGATTTTAATTGTTTATGTGGTTACATGCAAACTCATGATGTTTATTTCTTTCATATTTATTACATACACAAATGCATGCAAACACTTCCAATATTACATTTTGTGATACATAATGAATTATACTTACAGTTAAACATACATACTTACATACATATTCATCATACATATTTCAATGTTCACATATTCAAATCACTTCATACTTCCGTTATTCAAGATTTTGTCGCATTTTTCATTTTTCAAATCTCATCAAAGTGAGTTCTGCGACGGGCATGTAGTAACTGTAAGGGTACAAGTACCGGTAGTCGGAACGTCCTGTCTAGGTTGGCATTCATATAAATCCAATATAACGGAGCAGTTTGCCTACCTGGGGACTAACGATGAGAGTACGAAGGACCTATTAGGCCAAAGCATGCCACACCAAACGTCGTTCGAACTAACCCCACTTTGAGGTGTCACCGTGTCCACACCTGGATACATTCTGAATATCATACGTTACATACATATTTCTCGATTTTCTTCGGGTTTTAGTGTACGTAACCAGGCTAACACATGCGAACCATATGAAAAACCCGGTAATCATGGGGGCCCACATGATTACGAAGGTGAAGTATGGCGGCATGCAAGGCCCAATTACGAGCAGAGCCCAAGACATCCTATGGATGTAGTAGATTTATTATTATATATTTATTTTATGAATGTTCATTCCTAAATACGACACATGACCCCTAAAACGTCCAACTCATACTCTTGATATGTATTCCTTGTACATGTCTTCTAATCTCGCTCGTAGGAGGACGAGATCAGGAAAAGCCCGCGAGCGCATGGCTGCCCAAATCGCTCAACAAATGGCTGCCGTAATACCCAAAATCGTAGTTCAAGTTCAGCAAGCCCTTACCGCTAATTCCGTCAATCAAGGAGATCAAAATGTTGTCAACCCTCCCCTAATTACCACTAAATGCACCTTCAAGCATTTCAAATCCTGCGACCCTCGAAAATACGAAGGGACTGAAGGTGTCACCGCTCTCCTCCATTGGTTTGAAGAAATGGAAAACACTTTTCTAAATTGCGATTGCCCCGATGATCGCAAAGTGCGATATGCTACCGGTTGTTTACTTGGAATAGCACTTACATGGTGGAATACAGAGAAGGCCAAACGAGGTGTTGAAGATGCTATGACTTTGACTTGGGAAGAGTTGAAGGAAATCATGACAAGACGGTTTTGCCCAAGAAGCGAAATCAAGAAATTGGAGGATGAGTTCTATTCTTTGAAACAAAAGGAAGGCGACCACACCACATACAACAAGAGATTCCTTGAGTTAAATCAAATGGTTCCCAACTTGTTCACTCCCCTCTACCGTTTGATCGAGCACTACATTCGAGGTCTTCCTTCAAAAATTCAAGACTCCGTAATAAGTACCACACCTGCAACTTTGGAAGCAGCAATGGAGTTAGCTACAGAGCTCACCGAAAACCGCATACGTAATAAAGACTTCACGGAGGAGAAGAAGAAGGATAAAACCTTAATCGAAACCTCAAACTCCACCCGAACCAAATCCTCTTCTCAACCCATTTCTAAGAGAAAACGAGATGGGCAAATTTTCGTTGTCACCCAACACAATCAACCAGCTTCACAAGCCGTGCCCCTCCAAGCTATCCCAATCACTCAAGTAGCACCCAACTCAACTTACCCAAATAAGAAACCTTACTTTGGACGTCACCCTCAATGCAACACATGTTCTTATCACCATCCATTTACCTTACCTTGTCGACTATGTGCGAATTGTGGACGCTATGGTCATTCGAGCAAGGTTTGCCGCACCTCTCAAAACCAAACCTCACCCCTACTCAAAACATGATCCAAACATATCAACAACCTCAATACCCCATGCTCCCATATGTTCGAGCTTGTTTCAATTGTGGTGACACTACCCACTTTAGAAACACGTGCCCTCGATTGGTTAACATCATAAACGCCCAAGCTCAAGCAAACCCAGTTAACCAAGCAAATCAAGAAAACCTAACCACTAGGCCACCAACAAGAGGAAGGGTTTACAACATCAACGCCAATCCTGTTGAAGATAATGACGGCCCAAACGAACCACCCAACTAGTTTCTTCACCAAAAATCAAGAATTCAACTCCAACCGCTTAGTTTTTATGTTTTATTTATGTTTATCTCAATCTTCACGTATCTCATTTATAAATTAGAAATTGTATCCAAGAATCTTAATGCGAATTACTATCTCAGTTTTGTTTTATACTCATTGATTTAACATTCATATCATCAGACATCTCGACGTACCTCGATCTCATCATTTAAAGAAGTTGGGTTGTGTCTCACTTTTACATAGACTAACCCCTTCATCAAAACAAACGAGAGAGGTACCGTCATCATTCAGTCATGTATCCTTTCAAAATTGAGACTCAAGCTTTGGTTGTTGTGTTTATTTATGTTTTAGAGTCACATAGAACTGATCATAATTTACTGACAAAGCCAATGAAAATTTGACAAGAATATGGTGGATACGCCGCTGGTACTTCCTATATATAAGTATTCTTGTCAAAGGATCAAAAGCATTGTCAGGCGGTTATGAGAAGTTCCATGTAGGATTTAGTAATGTCATGGTTGAAGTTTGTTTTATACTCACTGATTTAGCATTCATATCATCATACATCTCAACGTATTCCAATCTCATCATTCAAAGAAGTTGGGTTGTGTCTCACTTCTACATAGACTAACCTCTTCATCATAACAAACGAGAGAGGTACTGTCATCATTCAAACGTGTATACTCTCATAATTAAGACTCAAGTTTTGGTTGTTGTGTTTAGAGACACATAGAACTAATCATAATTTACTGATAAAGCCAATGAAAATTTGACAAGAATATGGTGGATACGCCGCTGGTACTTCCTATATACAAGTATTCTTGCCAAAGAATCAGAGGCATTGTCAGGCAGCTATGAGAGGTTCCATGTAGGTTTTAGTGGTAGAAGTTTTGTTATATGGTATAACCTTATCTTTCCAAACGTATCAAAACTCTTGTGCATGAGATCATACCTAGTGAATCAACTCTGTTTATCAATATTCTTTATCTTAGGCATCAAAAAGCGATTCCTGTAGCAGGGTATTCAACCCTTACTAGGAACGTTACCGCCTCAAATAAAATGTAAACTCTTACCCCCTTCTAAGTATATAATTGTCAAAACCACCCTCCTTTCGAGTCAACCATACCACTACTTAAATTTCGGGACGAAATTTCTAAAAGTAGGGGATACTGTAACATCTGTAAAAAACCGGGTTATCCAAACCCGCTTCGTTTATTAAACCGAATAATCAGTTATAAAAATTCGTTGCGTATATATTGTTTATTTTAATTTTAAACAATACATAATTAATAAACATTTTAGAACTTAAAATCTATAATTGAAAATTTGTAATAAATAATGAATAAAAAAAATATAAGGAGACGCCGGGTTTCGAACCCGGGTCACCCGCCTCCATCACACACACATAAACCGTTCGGCTGCCAAGCCTCATTCGGTTTATTTCAGGATCCATTAATATATGTATACGCATTTCAATTAAGAGAAGTCTCAAAAAGAAAACCGCCCAAAGATTTAGCGGTTACGATTTCAAGAGAAAGTAGAACGCGCATCAGTTACTGAATCATGTTTAATTCGATTTCAGTTATCAGTTATACCCTGAATCAAAGAAAATCAGTATTTCATAACCGAAAACATTTAAGAAAAAAATGAATGAAATTGAAAACATTAAAAGATGAAACCGATTACAAATCATTTGATCTGCAAATACTGAAACATCTCGAGCTTTCTGTTCAAACACACTACTGCCGGAATTGCTTGGTAGTCACCAGAAAATCTCACCGGAAAAACCGAAATCGTGGTGGATCACATCACCTATAAATACAGGGCTAAACTCCTCAATCCAACCTGTTCAATCTCTCAAACTCTCTCTTAAACTCTCGCTAAAACACTCTGTAGCAGTCGCCGGGATTTATCTGTATTCGCCGGAATTCTCTGCTAGTCGCCGGAAAACCGAATCCATTTTATCCTTTCTGCTTACTCTAAAAAGGACATCTAGAGCTCGGACAGAAGTCACCCACACTCACCTCAAATTTCCTGAAGATCCTCTGCCGCCAGTTACACGTCGCCGGAATAACCTGCTGTCATCGGAATCTCGCCGGAGAAACAGGGGATCCCTGTTCGGTATATCTTTCACCTAATCCCTTTCATTTTTATTAATCCCATGTATAGATTATTTAAAATTTACTAAAGGAATTGATTAATGAATCGAAACAGTCGGGTGGAGAGTTCTGGGTTGTTTTAACGAAGAAGATGAAGTTAAGGTTGTGTATATATTTAATATAAATCAGGTTATAACTCGGGTTAGACACACAGTCCAGCGGTGGACTGTGTGCATTTGAAACATAGAGATACCGAGTTCGAGTCTGTCCTTGTTCCGATTCGTCACAATATTCCAACCCTTTTTATAAAACCCAAATACGGAACTTTTTAGTTAGTATATAAGATTAATAAAAACAAGTATTTTAACCAGGTTAGACACACAGTCCAGCGGTGGACTGTGTGCGATTATAAAGCATATGTCCCGGGTTCGAGTTCTGTTTGTGTTCCGATCCACTGAAATAATATACCCTTTTTATATAAAAGCCAAATCCTGAAACATGTAATAAGTGTATAAGTATAATAAAAACCGGAATAATAACCAGGTTACACACATAGTCCAGTGGTGGACTGTGTGCAAAAACATTAAGCACGTCGCGGGTTCGAGTCCAGGCTCCCGCACCGGTTCTGGCAATTATCAAGTTTTTAATTAAGGACAGAAATGAATTAATCTAATTTGTATATATATATAATTAAAAACAGAAATATTTCGGGTTAGACACGTAGCTCAGTTGGTAGAGCTGCGTGCACGTATACGAGAGGTCACGAGTTCGAACCTCACTCAGCGCATATAATAAACACGGTCCGACAGGTCAAACGGTCAACGGTCAACTAGTCAACGGTCAACTGTCAACTGTCAACAGGTCAAAAAATCAAAATTTTTATTTTCTTTTATTTATTTATTTTATTTAAAAATCAATTAAAAATACTTAAAATAATATTTTTAAAGTTAGAAAACTTCCTTGAACTCACAAAAATAAACCTAACAATCCCATTAAGAACACTAATTAAAAATATTAATCGCAAAGAAAAGTTTATTTATTTATCGAACTATTATGTTATTATTTAGGTTAGTTCCCTTGCCGATTAAATCCGAATTCGTGCGCATTCATCATCAATCCAAGAAACGCACCCACTGTGAGTGAATCTCTACAAATTCTCCGTTTTAATCACTTTTTGGGGTGTATCATGTGTCTTATTATTTATTACATTTAAACACTTGTGCATCCATCATATCCATGATCAAATGTGTATTCAATATGTATCAACTGTTTGTGTGGTTAATGTTTAGATTAAATTTATCATTTTCAGTACATACATCATCATAGGCCGCCGTTCCCCATTACCTATGAGCGTGAACCGTTCCCCATTACCTATGAGCGTGAACGAGGCGTTGCCAACATACGATCGGCTCCGTTTGATTGAGCCTTGATCGCACATACATCATCATAGGCCGTCCGTTCCCCATTACCTATGAGCGGAACGTGACGTTGCCAACATATACATTATCATTCATGTTATATACTCATGCAAGGTGGTTTGTTATTATATGTTTATTTACGTTTGCTCACATATGATTATTGCACAATTTTCCATATTAAATACAACAAGAAATCAATAATAAATGTTTTCTAACAAGGTTCACTCGCCAACTTTTTGTTGACCCAAAAACCATTTTTACACATGATACAGGTGGACAGGATGAAGCAAGGAACACACAGGAAAATGCCTTAGAAGAAAAATAATGAAGTCTGGAAAGATGTATAGAACATGTTGTACTTGTATGATTTGATTGTATGATCTTCTTTAAAATTGTAATAATAAATATGAAACATTATATTAAATGTCATGAGCTTTGGTGAAAACCCAATCATGCCCCGATCACCTTTTTCCGCTGTGGGTCGGGGTGTGACATCTGTCAACACTTTCTGCATTTCTTTGCTTCCAAACTCAGTTTTATTGATACATGGATTCGATTTTTCTTTAAAAATACTATTCGGGGTTTCGTTAGTTTTCGCCCACTTTCCATATTTAGACGAAAAATCGTCAATAGTTGATTAAATAATTATCTAGTAGTTTATGTCAGAAGTTTCTGTATTTATCAGGTTCCAAACACAGTTTTATTGATATAGTGATTCGGTTTTTCACGAAAAATTCATTCCTGGTTTCGTTAAATTTCGCCCACTTTCATATTTAGACGAAATAATTGATTAAATGAAATATCTTTTCGTTTTTGTTAGCAGTTTCTTTATTTCTAAGCTTCCAAACTTAGTTTTATTGATAAAGGGATTCGATTTTAAACGAAAACTTTATTCCGAATTTCGTTTGTTTTCGCCCGGTTTCCATGTTTAGACGAAACGCGTAAATAATTCATTAAATCTAATATTGGTCGTTTTTTCAGCAGTTTAAGTATTTCTCAGGTTCCAAAACTCAGTTTCTATTGTTTTGGCACACTTTTCATATTTAAACTAAACGCGTAAATAATTGATTAAATCAAATATCTAGTTGTTTTTGTCAGCAGTTTCTTATTTCTCAGGTTACAAACTCAGTTTTATTGATAAAGAATTCGATTTTTTCATAAAAAAGTCATTACGAGTTTCGTTTGTTTTCGCCCACTTTTCATATTTAGAGGAAACGTGTGAATATTTGATTAAATGAAGTATCTTGTCGTTTTTGTCAGCAGTTTATATATTTCTCAACTTCCAAACTCTGCTTTATTAATAAAGGGATTCTATTTTGCACAAAAACTTCATTCCGAATTTCGTTTGTTTTCGCCCACTTTCCATATTTAGACGAAACGCATAAATAATTCATTAAATTAAATATCTGGTCGTTTCTGTCAGCAGTTTCTGCGTTTCTCAGCTTCACAACTAAGTTTTATTAATAAAAGGATTGGACGTTCCACGAAAAATACATTACGGGTTTCGTTTATTTTCCCCACTTTTCATATTTAGATGAAAACGTTTGAATAATTGATTAAATGAAATATTTTGTCGTTTTTGTCAGCAGTTTCGGTATTTCTCATATTACCAACTCAGTTTTATTGATAAATGGATTTGATTTTGAACGAACACTTCATTCCGAATTTCGTTTCTTTTCACCCACTTTCCATATTTAGACGAAACGCATAAATAGTTCATTAAATCAAGTATCTTTTCGTTTCTGTCAGTAGTTTCTGTATTTTTCAGGTTCCAAACTCAGTTTTATAGATAAAGGGATTCGATTTTCCATTAAAAATTCACTTCGAGTTTCGTTTCTTTTTGCGCACGTTCCATATTTAGATGAAACATGTAAATAATTCATTAAATCAAATATCTGGTCATCTTTGTCAGCAGTTTCTTTATTTCTCAAGTTCCAAACTCAGTTTTATTGATAAAAGGATTCGATTTTACATGAAAAATTCATTCCGAGTTTCGTTTGTTTTCGCCCACTTTTTATATTTAGACGAAACTCGTAAATAATTCATTAAATCAAATATTTGGTCGTTTCTATCAGCAGTTTCTGCATTTCTCTTGTTTCCAAACTCAGTTTTATGTATTTAGGGATTCGATTTTCCACCAAAAATTCTTTATGAGTCTCATTTGTTTTCGTCCACTTTCCTTATTTAGACGAAACGAGTAAATAATTCATTAAATCAAATATCTGGTCGTTTTTTTTCAGCAGTTTCTGTAAATCTCAGGTTCCAAACTCAGTTTAATTGATTAAAGGATTTGATTTTCCATGAAAATTTCATCGAGTTTTTTTGTTTTTGCCACTTTTTATTTAGACGAAAACGAGTGTGAATAATTGACTAAATGAAATATCTTGTCGTTTTTGTCAGCAGTTTCTTTATTTCTCATGTTCCAAACTCAATTTATTGATAAAGGGATTCGATCTTTCCGAAAAATTCATTGCGATTTTCGTTTGTTTTCACGCACTTTCTATTTAGACGGAAGGCGTAATTATTATTAAATCAAATATCTGGTTATTTTGTCAGAAGTTTCTGTATTTTCGGTTCCAAACTCGTTTTATTGATAAAGGATTCGATTAGCTCACGAAAATTCATTCTGAGTTTCTTTGTTTTCGCCCACTTTCTATAATTAAGATGAACGCGTAAATAGTTTATTGAATCAAATATCTGGTCGTTTTGTCAACAGTTTCTAATTTCTCTGCTTCCAAACTATGTTTCATTGATACAAGGATTCGATTTTCTTAAAAATTCATTCGGAGTTTCGTTAGTTTTTCGCCCACTTTGCTATATTTAAGAGAATACGTTAATAGTTGATTAATAAATATCTGGTCGTTTTGTCAGAAGTTTTGTATCATTTGCTTCCAAACAGTTTTATTGATACAGTGATTCGTTTTCACAAAAATTCATTCGGGTTTCGTTAATTTCGCCCACTTTCATATTTAGATGAATAGTTTTGAATATTGATTAAATAAATATCTTTCGTTTTGTCAGAAGTTTTGTATTCTTAGCTTCCAAATCAGTTCTATTGATAAGGATTCGATTTTCACGAAAAAATCATTACGGTTTCGTTTGTTTTCGCACATTTTCATATTTAGAAAATCGCGTAAATAACTCATTAAATCAAATATTTCGTGTCAGTTTCTGATTTCTAGCTTCAAAACTCAGTTTCTTGATTAAAGGATTGATTTTCCAAGAAAAATTCATTACGAGTTTCGTTTGTTTTCGCCCACTTTTCATATTTAGACGAAAAGTGTGAAATAATTGATTAAATGAAATACTATGTCGTTTTTGTAAGCAGTTTCATTTCCAGCTTCTAAACCCAGTTTCTATTGATAAATGGATTTATTTTGCACGAAAAATTCATTCCGAGTTTCGTTTGTTTTCACCCACTTTACGTATTTAGACGAAAACGTGTGAATATTGATTTAAATGAAATATCTTGTCGTTTTTGTTAGCAGTTTCTGTATTTCTCAGCTTCAAACTCTTTTTTATTGATAAAGGGATTCGATTTTTAACGAAAAACTTTATTTCGAATTTCGTTTGTTTTCGCCCACTTTACATATTTAGACGAAACGCGTAAATACCTCATTAAGAAAATATCTGGTCATTTTGTGCCAGCAGTTTCTGTAGTTCTCAGGTTCCTAACTCATTGTTAATAAAAGGGATTTAATTTTCCACGAAAAATTCATTCCAAGTTTCGTTTGTTTTCGTCCACTTTATCATATTTAGACGAAAACGGTGTGAATAATTGATAATGAAATATCTGTCGTTTTTGTCTAGCAGTTTCTGTATTTCTCAGTTCCACACATAAAGGGATTCGATTTTCCATGAAAAATTCATTATGAGTTTCATTTGTTTTCTCGCACTTTCATATTTAGACGAAAACGTAATTAATTACTAAATCAAATATCTAGTTGCTTTTGTCAGCAGTTTCTATATTTCTAGGTTTCAAACATTAGTTTTATTGATAAGGTTTCGATTTTCCACGAAAAATTCATTCCGAGTTTGTTTGTTTTCGCCCACTTTCATATTTAGACGAAACAACGTAAATTAATTCATTAAAATCAAATATCTATTTCGTTTCTGTCAACAGTTTCTTATTTCTTGCTTTCCAAACTTAGTTTTATTGGGATTCGATTTTCTTTAAAAATATCATTCGGAGTTTCGTTTATTTTTCACCCACTTTCCATATTTAGAAAAAACGGTTAGTAGTTGATTAAATAAATATCTTGTCGTTTATGTCAGAAGTTTCTGTATCTCATCAGGTTCCAAACATTTTTATTGATACGGTTGAATTCTGTTTTTCACGAAAATTCATTTCCGAAGTTTCCGATTATAAATTACGCCCACTTTTCATATTTAGACGTAAACGCGTGAATAATTGATTAAATGAAATATCTTTTAGTTTTTGCAGCAGTTTCTGTATTTTTGAGCTTCCAAACTCAGTTTTATTGATAAAGGGATTTGATTTTGAACGAAAACTTTATTTCGAATTTCGTTTGTTTTCCCACAGTTTCCATATTTAGATGAAACGCGTAAATAATTTCCTTAAATCAAATATCTTGTCGTTTTTTTTCAGCAAGTTATATAGTTCTCAGGTTCCAAACTCAGTTTTACTGATAAAGGATTCGATTTTTTATGAAAAAATCATTCCGAGTTTCCTTTGTTTTCGCCCACTTTTCATATTTAGATGAAAACGTGTGAATAACTGATTAAATGAAGTATCTTGTCGTTTTTGTCAGCAGTTTCCGTATTTCTCAGCTTCCAACCTCTCTTTTATTAATAAAGGGATTCTATTAGGCACAAAAACTTCATTCCGAATTTCGTTTGTTTTCGTCCACTTTCCATATTTAGACGAAACGCATAAATAATTCATTAAATCAAATATCTGGTCATTTCTGTCAGCAGTTTCTGCGTTTCTCAGCTTCACAACTCAGTTTTATTGATAAAAGGATTCGACGTTCCACGAAAAATACATTCCGAGTTTGGTTTGTTTTCGCCCACTTTTCATATTTAGACGAAAACGTGTGAATAATTTATTAAATGAAATATTTTGTCGTTTTTGTCCGCAGTTTTTGGTATTTCTCATATTACAAACTCAGTTTTATTGATAAATGGATTTGATTTTGCATTAACACTTCATTCCGAATTTGGTTTCTTTCCGCCCACTTTCCATATTTAGACGAAACGCATAAATAATTCATTAAATCAAGTATCTTTTCATTTCTGTCAGCAGTTTTTGTATTTTTCAGGTTCCAAACTCAGTCTTATAGATAAAGGGATTCGATTTTCCATTAAAAATTCACTTCGAGTTTCGTTTCTTTTCGCGCACGTTCCATATTTAGTCGAAACGCGTAAATAATTCATTAAATCAAATATCTGGCCGTTTTTGTCAGAAGTTTCTTTATTTCTCAAGTTCCAAACTCAGTTTTATTGATAAAAGGATTCGATTTTCCACGAAAAATTCATTCCGAGTTTCGTTTGTTTTCGCCCACTTTTTATATTTAGACCAAACTAGTAAATAATTCATTAAATCAAATATTTGGTCGTTTCTGTCAGCAGTTTCTGCATTTCTCTGTTTCAAAACTCAGTTCTATGTATTTAGGGATTCGATTTTCCAGGAAAAATTCTTTACGAGTCTCGTTTGTTTTCGCCCACTTTCCTTGTTTATACGAAACGCGTAAATAATTCATTAAATAAATATCCGGTCATTTTTGTCAGTAGTTTCTGTAAATCTCAGGTTCCAAACTCAGTTTTAATGATAAAAGGATTCGATTTTACATGAAAAATTCATTCCACATTTCGTTTGTTTTCGCCCACTTTCCATATTTAGACGAAAACGTGTGAATAATTGACTAAATGAAATATCTTGTCGTTTTTGTCAACAGTTTCTTTATTTCTCATGTTCCAAACTCAGTTTTATTGATAAAGGGATTCCATTTTCCACGAAAAATTTATTACGAGTTTCGTTTGTTTTCGCGCACTTTCTAGAATTAGATGAAACGCGTAAATTATTCATTAAATCAAACATCTGGTTGTTTTTGTCAGCAGTTTCTGTATTTCTCAGATTCCAAACTCAGTTTTATTGATAAAAGGATTCGATTTGCCACGAAAAGTTCATTCCGAGTTTCCTTTGTTTTCGCCCACTTTCCATATTAAGACGAAACGCGTAAATAATTCATTAAATCAAATATCTGGTCGTTTCTATCAGCAGTTTCTACATTTCTCTTCTTCCAAACTATGTTTTATTGATACAGTGATTCAATTTTTCTTAAAGAATATCATTCGGAGTTTCGTTAGTTTTCGTCCACTTTAGTTGATTAAACAAATATCTGGTCATTTATGTCAGAAGTTTTTGTATTCATCAACTTCCAAACATAGTTTTATTGATACAGTGATTCGGTTTTCACGAAAAATTCATTCCAGGTTTCGGTTAAATTTCGCCCACTTTTCATATTTAGACGAAAACGTGTGAATAATTGATTAAATGAAATATCTTCTCGTTTTTGTTAGCAGTTTCTGTATTTCTTAGCTTTCAAACTCAGTTTTATTGATAAAGGATTGGATTTTTCACGAAAAAATCATTATGAGTTTCGTTTGTTTTCCTACACTTTCAATATTTAGACGAAACACGTAAATAACTCATTAAATCAAATATCTGGTCATTGCTGTCAGTATTTTCTAAATTTCTCAGCTTCAAAACTCAGTTTTCTTGATAAAAGGATTCGATTTTCCACGAAAAATTCATTCCGAGTTTCGTTTGTTTTCGCTCACTTTTCATATTTTGACGAAAATGTGTGAATAATTGATTAAATGAAATATCTTGTCGTTTTTGTCTTCAGTTTCTGTATTTCTCAGCCTCTAAACCTAGTTTTATTGATAAAGGGATTCGATTTTGCACGAAAAATTCATTTCGAGTTTCGTTTGTTTTCACACACTTTACATATTTAGACGAAAACGTGTGAATAATTGATTAAATGAAATATCTTGTCGTTTTTGTTAGCAGTTTCTGTATTTCTCAACTTCCAAACTCAGTTATATTGATAAAGGGATTCGATTTTTAACGAAAACTTTATTTCGAATTTCGTTTGTTTTCGCCCACTTTACATATTTAGGCGAAACGCGTAAATAAATCATTAACTAAAATATCTGGTCATTTTAGTCTGCAGTTTCTGTGTATCCCAGGTTCCAAACTCAGTTTTATTGATAAAAGGATTTGATTTTCCACGAAAAAATCATTCCGAGTTTTGTTTGTTTTCGCCCACTTTTTATATTTAGACGAAAACGTGTGAATAATTGACTAACTGAAATATCTTGTCGTTTTTGTCAGCAGTTTCTGCATTTCTCATGTTCAACAATAAAGGGATTCGATTTCCCATGAAAAATTCATTACGAGTTTTGTTTGTTTTCGCACACTTTCCAAATTTAAATGAAACTCATAAATAATTCATTAAATCAAATATCTGGTTGTTTTTGTCAGCATTTTCTGTATTTCTTAGTTTTCAAACTTAGTTTTATTGATAAAAGGATTCGATTTCCATGAAAAATTCATTCCGGGTTTCGTTTCTTTTCGCCCCACTTTCCATATTTAGACGAAACGCGTAAATAATTCATAAAATCAAATATCTGGTCGTTTCTGTTAGCAGTTTCTGCATTTCTCTGTTTCCAAACTCAGTTTTGTTGATACATGGATTCAATTTTTTTTTAAAAATATTATTCGGGGTTTCTTTAGTTTTCGCCCACTTTCCATATTTAGACGAAAACGTGTTAATAGTTGATTAAATATTATCTGGTCGTTTATGTGAGAAGAAGTTTCTGTATTTATCAGGTTCCAAACACAGTTTTATTGATACGGTGATTCGGTTTTTCACGAAAAATTCATTCCTAGTTTCGTTAAATTTCGCCCACTTTTCATATTTAGACGAAAACTCGTGAAAAATTGATAAATTGAAATATATTTTCGTTTTTGTTAGCAGTTTCTTTATTTCTGAGCTTCCAAACTTAGTTTATTGATAAAGGGATTCGATTTTGAACAAAAACTTTATTCCGAATTTCGTTTGTTTTCGCCCGGTTTCCATATTTATATGAAATGCGTAAATAATTCATTAAATCTAATATTTGGTCGCTTTTCAGCAGTTTATGTATTTCTCAGGTTACGAACTCAGTTTTATTAATAAAGGATTCGTTTTTTTTTTCAGCAGTTTCTGTATTTCTCAGGTTACGAACTCAGTTTTATTGATAAAGGATTCGATTTTTCATAAAAAATTCATTACGAGTTTCGTTTGTTTTCGCCCACTTTTCATATTTAGAGGAAAACGTGTGAATATTTGATTAAATGAAGTATCTTGTCGTTTTTGTGGGGCAGTTTATGTATTTCTCAGCTTCCAAACTCTGTTTTATTAATAAAGGGATTCTATTTAGCACAAAAACTTCATTCCGACTTTCGTTTGTTTCCGCCCACTTTCCATATTTAGACGAAACACATAAATAATTCATTAAATCAAATATCTGGTCGTTTATGTTAGCAGTTTCTGCGTTTCTCAGCTTCACAACTAAGTTTTATTGATAAAAGGATTCGACGTTCCACGAAAAATACATTTCGAGTTTCGTTTTTTTTCGCCCACTTTTCATATTTAGATGAAAACATTTGAATAATTGATTAAATGAAATATTTTGTCGTTTTTGTCAGCAGTTTTGGTATTTCTCATATTACAAACTCAGTTTTATTGATAAATGGGTTTGATTTTGCACGAATACTTCATTCCGAATTTCATTTCTATTCGGCCAGTTTCCATATTTAGACGAAACGCATAAATAATTC
>CAMTDV010000482.1:0-18965 GCA_947069175.1 Scalesia atractyloides | reverse complement strand
TTAAGTAATCAAAACAAACCTGTCGGTTCATTCTGACACTCTATCAAACAAACAAACATTCAAATTAACAACATAGCAAGTTTCATAAAGTGTGACAATATTAAAAATCAATCACATCCATCGCAAACCACAAACTCTCCGTGGTTCGACTACTAATGCATTGTTAAGGGTAATTTGGGACTACAAATATTATCTTTGACCGGGGCGCGACATTCAGACCACATTCGTAGGTTGCAGAATACATTCAAACATAACGTAGCATAACAACCAAGTCAATTACATAATCACCAAACCTACAAGGAATTTAAACATGTCTTCACAAACTATCAAAGAAAACCTACGTTTTAACCTAACTTGCATACTTAAAGTCAGCTACGTTAAGTGAGTTCTAGTTTTGTAAAAACATATTTAATACATTGGCATAAAACATAATTGTACATCATAAAATAGTTTTGCATAAAACATGATAAACGGACATCATGAGCATACATAACTTTAAATAGATATACATTCAACATACATCGGAATTTAAACATACAAGTGTCCAGTTTCTATAATATAACATTGACATTTCATCAACCATGAATAATCGTCATTACTCCATATCATTAATCGTTGCTACTATGCCCTATAACCTAGATGCACAACCATTGGCATGCCATAAAGGCGCTTCCCTATAACATACTTATAAGGAACCAAGGTTCCTCGAGATAAAGCATATACCAAGCATAAAGAGTTTGTACATATAGCTACAGTGGATATCTCTCACATTCCAAACTTACTAATTAATAGCTATTATATTATAACATAATATAACATTATATATAATCTTATAAAATATAATTTTAAAATACAAATAATTGATAATATATGCATTGAAAAAACAGTATATATATATTATTTTTATAAAAAAAATGAAAGAGGCAGCTGCAAAACAAAAGCTATCACCTCCATCAAAGGGTAGTAAGTGGATGCGGGCAAGCAAATCCATCATATAGAAATTTATGAATGAAACAAAAGTAAACCAACTAACATTTAATCATTAATGTCTTATAGCTAATAAAGATTTTATTAATTTCTTAGTTGCTTTTTAACTCTCTAATGAGATAACATCAATGTATATGTTAGATCCTAAACAATTCCATCTAGAAAGTTATGATTTCTTTTTCTATTAATCTACATCAACTTCAAATTGTAATAGTAGCTACAAACCTTCTTGATATGATTTTTTTTTTTTTTGCATCGTAACATTTCTACTAAATTTAGATGTATTGCCACAAGTTATTCTATAGTTAACTTTCATGGCTTTGGACCATCTAATTTTTGTAAGTTTATATTATGACGGGAAAATGTCAACTATGGTAAGGATATACTCATATCATAATGTGATAATATCTTATACATTTGGTTATTTTATTTATTTTCATTTATTTCTATAATATTTTTTTTTCTTTTGTATTTATTATATTCATCATCATTATCTATATCATTTTGTTTGATAATTGATAACATTATATTTATCATAAATATTATATTATATATTATATTATATATTATATGTAACATATCAACTGTAAAATGTTTATATATTATTTTAAAAAGGCAAACTAGCTTAATTACACACAATCGGTAAGTGCACCGGTCGTTATGTGGTCAAGTCGATAAGACCGAGTATCAATCCATGGACACAATGACGCGACTTTCGATACTAAACTTTTGTCAAGTCCTAGTCTAGTACTTTTTGGGTGGATTTTCATATTTCTATTAACTAATAAAATTAAAAATACGAAACAGAGCACAAATAGCAGATTTAGGTGGAGTCTACGATGAGAAAGTAGCTACCTAGGTAAGAATCATGTTAACTCACTCACGGTTCTTGTAATGGAATAATTAAGTTTTGGCTACCGGGATCTTAAGGTTCACTAAGCAAGACCTAAACTGGCTGGCAGATCATTCTCCAAATTTCGCAATCTAGGATCAAGAAAAGTGTATAAACTCACAGGGTAATGTCAGATCACCTCTCGGTCTCTCTAACTAGGTTATGGTACCTTAAATCTAGATTGCCTCTCAATCTCACTAGAAACTTTACATCCGGGAAGTGTAAGGAATGTACAGGGTGGTGACTTTAATTTGGTTCTAATATGGTTTGCTAAAAATCACAAGAAAACCTAGGGTAATTCACTATCGTGCAATTAACACCTAACCCGTCTAATGATTAAGACAACCTGACCTCTAATCTCCTCTCGGTCTCAAAGATGGTAGAATATTTAATTACCGAATTGTTTATTAATTTGTTCCTAGGGTTTACTACGTCTAGTAACCACGAGATATAATCGAAAACACAAAGTTAACGAAATCACCTAAACCTGGAATCAACTAATACGCAATTAATTTTCAACCAAGAAAGGATGGAACAAATATAAACCATCAATACGCGTGCACATTAGAACCAAGACAAGAGCACTTTTACCATAACATGAAGCCAAAACAGCAGTTAACCAAACCGATAAACCGTAAGTAAAACTAACAATTTATCCATGCTTAGGTAGCAACAAGAAATTTAGCCATACATGTTTATGAACACAAAGAAATATAGATTCAAGGTATATAAATTCAGGAAACATGTTTAAATATTCAAGTCTTAACAAAAGAAAATCATAGAACAGTGTCTAACCGAACGAAGATATGAACTTTAGGCTAATACTCTTCTATCTAATCCTTCCTTCACCCTTGAAATTTTCCAAATTCGTCTATAATGCTTCTTTGTTTCGTCCAGGAAGGTTGCGAATAATGATTATTATTTTCTTTATTTAGTCAAATTGTCGTCCAAGATAACTAGTAGCATGCCGTGGATAACTAGTAGCATACCTGTCCGGTGGACGGGTTTTTAGTTAGGTAATTAGCAAGTACCTCCATAGAAAGAAGTGCAAAATATAAATGTTTTCAAGGCCTGTGAGGGCAAGGCTTAGGCCATGGAGAAAACAAAATATCACCGCAAGATGAAAAAGCCTCTAATTTAGGCTGTAAAAACAGGTTGCTCAAAGTATAACATGATATTGTTATTTTTTTGGTCTAAATTAATTAGAAAGTAGAAAGGCTTGTTGTGTTGTTGATAGGCTGAAGTGGAGTTTATTTGGGCCTGAAGGGGTTTGAAGTTGGTCAAGGTCGCCAAGTGCTAGGCCCGAAGATTGGGAGTTGAGTCAGTTGTCTGACCTTAGGCGGGTAGTTGTGTTCAGGCCAGGGGACGACGGTTGGGCCTGGTCCTTTGATACGGCAGGGGTTTTCAATGAGGAGCTTAAACAGACAACAGCAAGTGTCTTTAAACAAGTGATGATGTTGGTGATTATGGTAGGGTTGTGAAGGATGAGGTAGCTGAGCTGAGAAGGTGTCGGAGTGCCCGTTACCCCAGCCACAACTAGAACCACTTCAATATTAAGTTGAACGTGCTAAGACCATACCATTGATGGAGTCCTAATTACCATTCTGAACTTGTCAAGCTCAAGTGTAAATTCTAAGTGTGACACAATCTTTATTATAGAACTTATGATGGAATATATCTTGAAGGAAAAACAAGGGCTTCTGAATGGTGGTGGTGGTAAGTGGGAGAGATATGGTGAGTTTATTTTTTAAAAATCGTTGGGTACTTGAGTTATTTACACGTTTAGTCCCTGAAAAGGTAAAATGGCAAAAATGCCCTTATGTGCAAGGCACGTGACAAGATTTAACTGAAAAATAAACTAGGTTAGTACTAAAGGACAAACCGTGTAACAATCTGAAACATAAAGTACAAAAGTCATCAACTTTAAAGACAAAGAACACCAATTAGATATAAAGATAAAGGACAAAATTTGAAATTCACTCTAAACATCAACATTCCCAACATTAGTTTTGTTCCAAAGATATTGTGTACGTCAATACACCACCACCCCGTTTTATGATTATGTATTGGTTGTGATTCGTGTTTAGCTAGGTACTATGTTAAGATATCTTATTCTTTTATATAGGCTTGATGAAGATGAGTCATTCTGCTTCTTATATCTCTGAGGATATCCATTGTATTCATAATTCTGATTTCTAAAGTTAATGAAACTTACAATATGGTAAATTGTTATCTTGGTTAGATTCATTTTGAATTACTTATGTAATGGTCTATATTATATTATATATATTTTATTTTTCTTGCCCGTATTATATATATTGAGTAAACTTCTGTTTTGTACCTGAGGTTTGGTCGTTTTAACGTTTTTGCCTCATCATTTAAAAACAGCCATTTTCTCCAATAGTTTACTATATTTTTCTCATTTTGCTCCACGCTTCTAACTCCATCCAAATTGTTTGTTAACTGAAAGGGTATTTTGATAACATTAAGTATGAAACTAAGAGTATTTTATTAAACTACGAAAAAAATTATATTATATATAATAATAAAATACAACAAAACCCATAAACTGATCATATCTCTCTCTCTCACACCAACAGCCACCACCACCACCAACCGTCACCACCTCTCCACCACCGTGCATGACCCTCACCTGACAACCACCTTGAAGCAGCTCCCCGATTGGACCACCACCATCAACCCTACCCGGCCACCATCAGCCCCGTCATCACCGCGGCGACCACCTTAATTTTTTAATTTATTTTTGTTTTATTTGTTAAAACAATTTTATATAAATGGGTAAAAAGACTAAAGTACCCTTATGTGATCTAATTTAACTGAAAAAATAAACTAGGTTATTGCTAAAGGACAAGCGTGCAACAATTTGAAACATAAAGTACAAAAGTCATCGATTTTAAAGACAAATGAAACCGCCTAAAATTGGGTATAAAGATAAAGGACAAAATTTGAAATTTACTCTGATGTTTATACAGTAAGAAGTCGGAGGGTGTGAGGCTTGTGGTGGTTTGAAGAATAATTTAGAAGAGTCTAATAATAGTGTTAAACCATTCTATGTTGGCTAACTAGAAGTAGCTTCAGTGAGGATGAGAGTAAGTTGAATTTAAAACTTGTAACAGACAATGATGATTCTAGTAGTTTTAGTTATGTTATATCTACGTTTGTCGAAGATAGCTCTATAAGGGGTTGTATAGATCAAATCTTTTACAAGCATAAAGGTTCTTATTGTGTGTTTTGTAGTGATGAGTTTTCAATGTATCTAAATAACCTGAGAAGGTTTTTACAAAACTAGGTCAAAGGAAAGTCAATGGTGAAAATCCAAAGATTGCTCCTCCAAAAGTGAAGCATGATAATGTAAACATATGGGTGTTGATTTACGTATGAGGTGCATAATCCAAGAAACTCACGGGAGTGAAAAATACAATAAGATCATTGGATACTTCAACACCTCATAGCAACTAATAATGTGCTAAAGTTTTCTCATGAGGATCTAAGCATTTGATGACATGATACACAATCATCATTCATACTTGAGTTCTCTCGAGCTAGAACCACGCTTACCAAAATAATGAGAACCTGATCCTCAAGTGTACAAAAGATAATGAGTTAGGAATCCTCCTCCTACATTTTCTGAATCACTCAAGAAAGAGAGAGTTAGTATTAGTTCTTGTTCTTTATAAGTTAACTCAACTTCGTTATATCATATTGGTTAACGACTAGAGATGCTTGAAAAGATGGAATTTTGGAAGCATCAACCTAGGGGGAGTCTGTTAGTGTATGAAAGGCTTAAGCAATCCAAAATGATCAAGTCGTCAATACGATTAAATCTAGATGAACAAAGAACTACAATTACTAATGCAATTGATGCTATTGCCAAAGGGGAGTCTGTTGGTGCAGTTTTGTGTGTCAAAAACATCAATTACGTTTTGCATGTAATTTTGTACTCAAACATTAGAAATAATTATCGGTCTCAATCCAATTACAAATTTAAAATTTAAGACTGAAGTGTTGGTTGCTAAATATAGTCACAAATAGGCAACATATTTTTTTTCTCACAGGGTTTTTGGACCGTCCATTTCGATCGAAATAGCATAAACATTTTTTGCATGTTGCATCTTTATTAGTAGTCATATTATTAATGACCAAGTCATGCCTTGAATTTCTTTATGTGTTTTACATAATAAGATCCCCTTTCTATCTCTTTGGGGGATTGCATCATAATCATGTACTTGAAGTTATGGATAGTTAAATGGATTATTGGTGATTTTAAATATATTTATAAATTTGTCTGACTTCTACTTGATTAGATTATGCATTTGTTCATTGAATTGGAATCGACGCATCCGGTATGTTAGGGATATGACTTGTACTTACAACTAACTTTGATCTAAGCGTTAAAAGTTGTGGTGTGCATTTGTAGTGAAGTTGTTAAAACTCAACTTGATTATCACCGAACTCATATACGCTTTATAAAATTCACGATCCCACCGCAACACGTGAATTATCTACTAGTAACTTAAATAAACATACACTAACAAACTTACAATATTTCAAACGACTAAATAAACAGAGACTAACAAACTTGTATTTTCATATATTCGTTTGTGTGATTAAACTAAATCAAATAAACATGAACAACTCTCATTCATATTCATCAAGTGAAGAAAAATTTTTTGACATCAAATGCCTTCTATCGTCTTGACTAAATAACAACATAGTTATATGATTTTAAGTTAATTATTAAAATTTGATTATACCAATTTAATCACTAAACTTCTTTCTGCTTGGGTTTCAGGGGCGGACATATCTTAGACGTAGGGGTAGCCTCCGCTACCCCTTGGGCTCCGGCGGTAGTGTAAATTTTGGAAAAAATTGACCTTTTTTCGATTTCGTTACCCTTTTTTTATAAAACATCACTCCTACGAATAATTTCTAGATCCGCTACTGTTGGATTTTAGAGACTTTAAGACGAGATATAATTCTATTAACAATTGGGCTGAGTTAAAACACTTTGGTTCATCTTTCATATGTTATATGGGCCGATTGGTAATAAAGTGATATGCTTAGCTACAACATGAAAGACGAATGGCAACTAGAGTCCATATTTGATTCCAGAAATAAATGGGCAATTGTTGAAAAAGTCGCATTACTTGGGCACATGGGCTGACCAGTGAATCAAGATCTCTTTATAGTATTTTTTGTCAAACACAAATGTTGACCGTATAATATTTCTCTTTCCACAAAAAGAACGTTAAGATTTTTGGGATTTTTGTCTTTTTCGGCATGCATTCGGTCAATATCAGTTTGGTTTGTTATGGTATTTAATACCGACACTCGGTATAGCAAACGAAAGAGACATGTCTAATAAGATAACGACATGTGTATTACATCGATTGAAAAAACATAAAAACGAATACTTATACTGAATATTGTTACCAGTGTGATTCAGTAGGAATTTGTTCGGTTTGTAATGGTACCGTTATAGAACCGCCACTCGTATAGCTTACGATATTGTAAAAATATTCTACCTTGAATATAACTACGTATTCAACAAAATTTATATCGGTATGTCGAAAAAAATTAAACACAACTATAGGATAACAACACGTATTCAATTTGTTATGGTACTGGTACAATATCGGCACCGAGTATAGCAACTGAAGCGGTATCCAAAAAATAAAGTCGTGATATGCCCTAAAGGATAACAACACGTATTTTATGTCAATCAAGAATCAATAATACACGTATTTTACGTCAATCAAGAACCATTAACAAAAGAATACTGGTATCTGTTTCGACAACCTCTACTAGCACTTGGTATAACTTACGATACCAAAAAATGTTTTATTTCGAATAGTACTCCGTTTCAATAAAATTTATACTAGAATTTCGAGGAAAAAATTAAACACAACAGCATATTAAGTTTTTTCTTCTAAAGTTAACAAATGGAAATTATCATAGAAATGGCAAATTTGAAATATACTAAAATGTTGAGGAACAAAAATTAAACATAGACGAGCATTAAGTTTTTTTTCTTAAAAAGTTAAGGGACAAAAATAATCAGAAAAAAATAGAAATTAAATAGATTAAAAGTGTATATTATATAGTATAAGGAGTGAAATTAAAAGTTAAAAAACATAAAAAGTTCAAAGCATACTTGTATCATATGTAGGGATTAGCTCAGTACCAACTCGTACCGAAATCCCAAAAAAATTGGTACTGGTAACGAAAATATCTAATACGGTACGATACAGGTACGTACCAATATTTAAAGGTAAAACCTGGCATTGTACTCTACGGTATCGAAAACGCTAAATGTCAGTGCTGAAAATATTTCAGTTCAAAAATTTAATACCGGTACCAGTTCGATACCCATTCTAAACTTATATCCAATACCATTTACTCGTCCCTAATCATATGTATCAAGCTTGTAAAAATTCACTGGTAATTTTTGTAAAGAGGCACCACTTTGTCTTTTAATGTATATAGTTTATTTTGTTTGAAGAGTAATAAAAGCTTGTAAAAGTTCACTAGTAATTTTTTGTAAGAGGCACCCACTTTTTCTTTTCATTTTATCATCATACTCATTAAATTTTACTAATAAAAAAGTTAAGATAGGGTCTTAAGAGAGTAGGTGTAAACAGCCTTACCTCTACCCATAGGAATAGAGAGGCTGCTTCCAACGAGACCTCGGCTCGATTGTAGTTTTGTATCAAGCCTCGGACCTAAGGCACATAACACTCAAACAATCGGGACAGAGACCGATTGGTGCATGTACCCTATGTCTTTCAGCTATCAACACCACCACATGATGCATGATTAACCATCCGCCGCTTTTAACGTTATGTTCACGAAATTAATAAAATAATGTTAAAGTTAGTACCATTTCACTTTTGCGCCCACACACATATACATTATATGTGCACACCGCAAGCGGGCCAACCTCTTTGTCTTTTGATGTATATAGCTTATTTTGTTTTTCAATATTACAAGAGTTTTCGATTAAGATGTTATCTTATAAATATCATCTATTGTAATTTATACTCCTAACCAGGGATGATAATTGAATGAGTTTAACACGGACATTGGTACTTCCATTAGTAATTCCAGTTTAACACATAATTGTAAAACGATGTTCTATATATGGTCTTGTACTCATCAAGTACTTTATTACTCATCAATCGTGCTTATCGGTATACTTATTAGTTTGTTTAAAATTGCACATAGGAACTCCTAAATACATTACTTACAATTTAATTTTTATATAACTTTATTACCAAAAAAAACTACAAATGGTTGGTAGATTAATAGACTACCGTATCACTCAATGATTATGGACATGGTTTGGGTAAAAAATTTGTATGTTTTAGATAATCGAGTCAAGTATTACCTATTATGGATGCGATTGATACCGGTATTTGGTATCTGATTGAATCGTAACCATACCACGCATTCCAAAAAGCGAACATGAGTTAATCTCTTTGCTAAATTACTGAACTGTTAACTTAGATAATAAACTTATAATAACTAATTATTAATTAAATTTTCTTAAAAATTATTAATAAGAATAACAAATCTAACTTAAGACATACCAATAAAATTATTTTCAGCTTATAAGATACACAATAATAAAAATAGTATCATTTATATACACTATTATATTTAATGTAATATGTAATTTAATTCATACGAAGAATGCATATATTTGTCTATTGCATATTTTCCAGTATTCAACCCATGTAATATACGTGTTATTACGCTATTTCAGTTTTATTAATTAATATATGTCGGTTTGTGATACAGTCAAATTCGTTGTGTGAACTGTTATATAGTAACAAAAATACGTCATATATATGAAGCTTTACTAATTATATAATTATAATGTTTCTACTGTATAACTGTGTTTAATACACGGATCTAAAAGCATTATTATAATATATATATATATATATATATATATATATATATATATATATATGTATAACTATTATTATTATTATTAGTTAGTGCATAAGAGCGATTATAATTAGTCGTGAGTACATAAGAGCGATTAAGAAAAACTTTATTTGCTAATGATTATTCGAATTACTTAATTAAGTTTAGAATAACACACCTTAAACTATGGTAATTAGTTTCACATTTTTTAATCAATAACACGTTATCTGACAACTATTTCATAGAGAATATCCACTAAAAATTATGAATATTTATATTTACTGTTGAATATAACTATATTTAATTATCTAGACTATCATTCATTATTATTATTTTTCTAATACGCCTGAGAATACCCGGTCCACATCCCCTATCTTTCTTTGGTATTTATAAGCTACCACCCTCTTAGAATTTCAAACATTCTTCATCACTTGTGTTATCAATTTCACCAAATCAAACAACCTTTGTTTGTTGATCTTTTCTGGGTTTTCTTGTTTTCTTCGGTTTCAAAATGCTAACGCATTACCACGGATCATCATCACCATCAATCACACGTCTCCGACGTTAAATTTAGTTATTATATAACTTTACAAGTTTAAGTACTCATGTGTTACACGGGTTACTCAAAGTAAATTATATTATTTAACGGTGTTGACATAAAATTTGAAATGAAAGAAACGTTTCATTACTTATATGAATATTATCTTGCAATGAGCTAAAAGATGAATATAAAAAAATCACAAGTCGTTGAGTATTTCTTTGTACACCTCAAGATTGTAAATATACAACCATAGATTGTCCTAATTGAGGGTACCTTTGTTTCTAGATATTTGTAGACATGACATTGCAAAAGTAATATGAGTAGCAAACCACCTATTAACAATACTCATTTTACTACTAGCAATTGAAACAAAAGGTACACAAGATTGTAAACCCAAGTATTTCAAAACTGAATCTATAACATCAGTTTATAATTTGAAAAAAAAAAACTTAACCCCGTTTGGTTTTTTTAGTGTAGTAAAGAAGTGAAAGATGGAGGTGAAAAAGATGGACAGGTTGGGCAAAATGGGTGATCGACGGGTCATCTTTCGTTGTGTTGAAATAGGGTAGTTGGGTTCGGTTATGTCGATCCACTTAACAATTTTTTGTTCACTTTCTTTATGTTCTTTTTAGTAAATTTAAAACTATTAGGCGTCCACGCGTTGCGATGGAGAGCATGGACGCCCAAACATCACCAACATTGAAAGCTTTAAGATAATTTGCACTATCAAATAACCAACCCATATTACATATCTCTAAATATTGTCAAAATACGTACATTTAAACAACCACCACCGTGTATGTTCATATCTTGTTAGAATCCTTTATGTAGACATATCTTTAAATATTGACAATGGCCATATTATGTTGTGGAAACTTTTTTTTGTAAGCTATTACCATGCTTCCCCATCGATACTATTTAATACAACCCTTAAATTATCAAAATAATTGCAATATATAAGCTTTTTATAATTTCTTTATTTGACATCCCTTTGTAGGGGTGTATAAAAAAACCGGTTCAGAACTGAAACCGGAAAATAAACCGAAATCGGTTTTTTTAACCAGTTTTTTTAAAACCGGTTTTAGAACCGAACCGAACCGGCGGTTATAGACCGATTAGGGATCTTGAGCTTCGAAACCGGTTATAAAAACCGGTTTAAACCGGTAAAAACCGGTTTTTTTAAATAAACTGGTTAAAAACCGATCCTAACCGGTTGGACCAGTTATTGTTTTGACTTTAAGAAACCGGTTAGTAACCGAAACCGGTTATAAGAAAAACCGGTTTTTGTTTTTGATGTAAAAAACCGTTCGGTTAAAAACCGAAACCGGTTATTAAAAAAAACGATTTGTACACCTCTATCCCTTTGGTTATTTTACATATAAGCCAGTTACATACCGTATTTTCTTTTTACCAATTTTAACCCTGAAGTACATGAGGCCTTGGTTAAAGAAAAACTTAATTTGCTAATGATTATTCGAATTACATAAATCAGTTTAGAATAACACACCCTAAACTATAGTAATTAATTTCACATTTTTAATCAATAACATGTTCTCTTACCACTAATTCATTGAGGATATCAACTAAAAAAAATTATGAATAGTATATTTAATTTGTTGTTGAATCCTTGAGGATATCAACTAAAAAAATTATGAATGATGTATTTGTGTTTGAATATGATTATATTTAATTATCTAGACTAGATTACCATCACTATTATTTATTTTCAATACACCCGGTCCATGTTTATTTTTTAGTATATATAAGCTAGTACCCTCTTAGAATTTCAAACATTCTTTCATCACTTGTTTATCAATTTCACTAAATCAACCAACCTTTGTTTCTTGATCTTTTGTGAGTTTTCTTGTTTTGTTCAATTTCAAAATGCTACCGCATTACCGCGGATCATCATCTCCATCAATCACACGTTTTAGACGTTCAATTCTCGGTTTAAAACGTGATTCGGCTGTGGACTCAAATGACAGTCACACCCATGAACTCACACAACTCAAGAAAAGGAGGTAGAAGCTTTTCTAAAAATGGTAACTCAAAAGTTTTATAAGTTATCACTAGTGGAATCCCATGAACTTCTATCAGGTTCTTGGATGTCCAAGGTTTTCGATGTTTTTCTATGTTGTCAAGAACAATTTAGAGTGTTGTTATCAAATAACAGAAGTTATTTGAGCAAACAACCTATGGCGAAATCGGTTTCTGATTATTTTGAAAGGAGTGTAAAGGGTTTGGATATTTGTAATGTGGTTAGAGATGGGATTGAACAATTGAGGCAATGGGAAAAACAACTAGAGATTGTTTTGAATGTTTTAGGGGATCAAACAAGTCTTGGTGATTCCCATTTTCAAAGGGCGAAAAGGGCGTTGAACAATTTAGAGATTAATATCTTTGATGAGAAAGAATCGAGATCGATTCTTTCTCAAAAGAGCCGATCTTTTGATCTGAAAGATTTGAAGAATCAAGAAAGCAATGGCACTAAGATGTCAAGATCGTTATCCGCGAGTGTTTTAAGATCTTGCTCGGCTTCAAAACAACTCCTAGCAATTGGGAACAACATTGTTGTACCGAAATGTAATGATGTTATAGCCACCAATGGGCTTGTTTTGGCTATTTACACAATGACCCATGTGTTATACTTCGTGATGTGGGTTCTAGTAGCATCAAGCACTTCTCAAGATCGCGGGTTACAATTACAATTCAACAACTATCATAAGCATTTCGCTTGGTGGGTCCCGATGAATTCGCTCCAAGAAAGAATCTTGGAGGAATATAAGAAGAGGGGTAGAAGACACTCTTATGGAATGCTAAAGGAGATTCACAGGATTGAAACATATGTGTGTTTTATGAAAAGATTTGTCGATTCAGTTCAATTTCCTTTGAGAAAAGAACAAGAAGAAGAAGCGAAGAAAATGTTTGAAGAATTGAAAAACATTTACGATATATTAAAGACTGCATTGGATCCGTCGGAGAGGCAAGTGAAGGACATTTTTCAACAAATCATTCGTTGTCGACTTGAAGGGCTTGATTTTGTTGCAAGGCAGCATGATTAAAAACTAATTTTGAAACTTTTTGATCAATTTGTATGAATGTATTTGTGTATAAATAAGTAACCATTGGATTGGGGTTGATGTCTTGAATCTTTTATGTCAAATAAAGTGTGTTTATTTTGATACTATTAATGACTAAAATTTGTAGTTGCTATATTTGTTCATAGTTTGTCAAAAACATTTGTTTCACAAACATAAATGGCTATTAGATCACAACAAATGTATTATACATTATCATCTGGAAACAAATATTCTAAAATCATATTTAGTTTATGATAAACAAACTATATGTAAAGACAACTAGACAAGTATACCAGAAAATTGTGTTTATGGGATTCATCGAGTCAAGATGTCATCGATATGTATAATCAATATATATACTGTGATAAATATTTATAAAAGCTGAGAAACTAGGTATGACTTTACGACTGAGATATCCTAAGACTTAACTACTCTACCACAAATAAACGACGGGTTTCATACTATAAGAAAGCTTTTCCAATAAATATCTGTGTTAACCCTAGATTTGGTCGGTGGGATTATCGATGATCTTGTGTAGCTCCATTGATACCTAGGTTAAAGCTCGAACAAAATTTATTACCAAAAACGCGACTATAAAAACACACATTAGATATACGCACGTCTTGAAACAATAATATATTTATCCTATTTTTTAACTTAAACTATCACTCAACTTGTATTTAAATTCTAAACTCTTTTTTAATGGCATTTAAATTTTAAACTCTACTCAATAAAATTTGATTAAATCAAAATCACATTCCGTGATATACAAACTATTAGTTGGTCAAAATTTCAACAGTCTAAGATGAAGATGCATTCAATGTTCAAGATTAATGACTAATTACCCTCCACCAACTGACCCAAGTTGGGCCTTAAAATATATATATATATTTTTGTGTTGGTCTGCTGGACTCTATCTTGAAGATCGAGTAATCAAGGAGTCAGTAGCGAATCCAGCCCTGTTTTATGGGTTCATATGAACCCACTCGGTTTGAAAAAAAAATGGAAAAAATTAGTGTGAACTTTGTATGATTTAGAAAAAAATAGTGAGAATCTATCAAAACGAACCCACTCAAAAAAGTTTCTGAATCTGTCACTGCAAGGAGTGATTCAAACGGTAAGATTTGGTCAGCATGACTGGTCTTGTTGACCTAGTTTCTGGTCCGTGTGTTGTGTCACTATTGTATATTGTTGTAAGTTTCATTATAAAATAGTAACAAGATTTTGCCAATTATATATTTTATTTTTTATTAGCTGGACTTAAGGTTTCTTATAAAATAGTATCATGATTTTGTCAACTATATATTTTATTTGTTATTAGCTGGAGTTTAGTCTTCTTTTCTGGTTTCTGAGATTAAGAAAGGGGCATCACATGTTTCATAAAAAGAAAAAAAACAGTTTTTTTTATATTTAAAATAAAAACTATATGTTATAAGCATCTTAACCCGACAAGCCCCGGCCGTTAAGGATTGGGTTGGTCACAGGTTAGCTAGGCTCGTTGGGGTGGGTTTGGACCAAAAATTATGAACTTTGGGCTTTTTATATGGGCCCACTGACCGGACATGCAATAAGATGTACCCTACAGTAAAACTAGGGTTATTCATGAGTTGAGCCGAACAGAACTGATCTTGGCTCATGCTTGGCTTGTTTACAAACCAAGCAAATCTGAAACTAAGCAGAAAATCGAACGAGCATTTTTCGAGCAGTAAATTTACGAGCGAGTAGCGAGTGAATTAGATAACTTTACTCTCTAGTGTGTCTTCGGTTTGAATTTGCAGAGAGACAGTGACAATGTTGGCTCTCAAGTTTTTATATCTTAAAAAGCACCCACATTACATATCATAATATTTTTCATGAATGACAATGTTGTGGCTGATGATGAGGCTGAGCTGATGAGCAGATTGTAGAGAACGATGATAGTGAAAGCGGGAGACAGTCGAATTAGGGTCAGAGTGGGAGACAATGAAGCAATGGGCAGACTGTCCGGGTGAAAGACTGATGCTTCGCGGCTTAGGACTTTCCTTCGAGAGTCAGTGTTAAAATTTTTATTGGGTTGATTTGGGTGAAATGTATATAAATATAATTGCATATTGTATATAGGGGGTCAAAGTCCAACAGAGTGGTATATATAAAACTATAAATATAATTTATATTTGCGTGTATATACATATAATACAAATTAAAAAGATAATAATTTAAGCCGAACTGAGCTAAATGGACCCTTACTCATGCTTGGCTTGTTTACAATATAGCTGAAAATTGAAGAGTAAACAATGAGCGATTCGGATAGCTTCAGTAAAACAGTATGATAGGAATTAGAGGTACACAAATCTGGTTTTTGTTAATACCCAGTTCTGGGTATAATCGGGTATTGGAAAATAGGGTATTAAGAGAAAGTGGGTAGAGTTCGAGTACGGGTATTGAAGAGAAAAGTCATATCCTATGTACCATGTGTAGGGTATAATCGGGTCGGGGTATAACTGAGTATGGATCTGAATATTAATACCCGATTTTAGAAATGAATAATTTACCAAACCAATTTACTTAACCTACCATAACATAACTGTAGGAAAAAACAAAAAACAGTTTAATTTTCTGATCAACCAAAAACAATAATAAAGATTGATTGGATGATATTTTTTTGGCATTAACATATCAACAAAAAACAATTCAATATTATTTATAAATCCGAAAGTGACTTCATTCAAACAATGAAAAAATCAAATGAATCCCTTCACTCTTGTCTTCGCTCTTCATCCAATCGTCATACAACCTCTCTAACAACCAGTTTCTATAAATTGAAGTTTCATACGAGGAATTCAGTGGTGGATCAGGAATTTTTTCCTGATATAAAAAAAATTCGGTTCATAGCGGATCGGGTCAGGTAAAACAAGCAAACATAAACAAACAAAGTTGCATAGCCGGCCGGAGTTTTGAATTTTCTGGCCAAAAAACTCGTCCGGTCATGAATCGTTGTAGATTGTAGTCGTTGGGCGTCTTTTTTGGAGCGGGATTTGGAAGTCGAATGGCTCATGGGGGGGTTGGTTTGGGTTATTTTATTTAGTTCAAAATCTTTGGGTTGCGTTTGGGCTTGGTAGTTAGATTAATAAAATTTTATTGTAGATTGGGCTTTGATAGGTTTAAGTAATTAAGTGAATAAGTAGTTAAAGAATAACTATATAAATTGTGTTATGTGTAGGTCCGCCCCTCACGAGGATCCAATATAACTGTGAAGTTCAAAATGATTCATAACAATACACTTATACAATAAATACATACATATTGTCATATCTTATAAATGCGTACGGCCTCGTCTTCGCCTTAGCCTTGCCTTAACGTTGTCTTAGCGTATGGACTCTTTTAGGGGACTGTAGAGGCACTTTCATGGCGTTAATGCTACGTATTCTTGTCTTTTTTGGAGCAGGGGTCTTATTGGGGGTAGGATAAGGCTTAGGTACCGTTAGGTCCTGTGTTCGATTCCCACAAGGAGGTTTTCCCAAATTTATTAGGTTTCCTCCTGAATTGGTGTACAGACATTATTGCCTAATGGAGATGGATATGATCAAGTGGTTCCGTTGACGGCACGATAATACTCCAGTGGTCCAAATTTATCACTCAAAAAAAAAAGAATTGTCCCGACATGGACCACACTGGACTGTACCATACCCGAAACCGTGAATATACATATAAGAGAACCCATAACCGAATCGCTGGATGGTGGGTTGATCCCGGTTTCGTGGGAACATGTAAGTCGGTTCCTCATGGGTTTAATCAGGATCGTTTAACTGCTTTGGGCTGCTACAAGATCTTTCCTAACTGGGCTGCAGCCTGCATTGCACTTGGGCTGCAAAATTCAATTAACAAAAATTCTTGAAAGTATAATAAAATTTCTTTTCTAATATCTAATGAGAAGCAATGCATCTATTCCTTACATATCTTCAAATCCACATCAATGTACTATATACATGAATTAAACTCAACAATTTCACAAACAACGTTTTCTTGGAATATCAAACGACAAATTCTTCGAAAAATGACACTTCGATCCAACACAAACCTCACGAAGTCGCTGATGAATTTGCCGATTTCGACCTGTTGAAACCTAAAGCTCAACCCGGTCCACATTTTCGCACTCAAGAAACAGAATCCATGTTCATCCTCACCGCCCAACTCAAAGGTTTGTATGAAACTAACATATATACATACATATAAATTGCCTTTTTTATTGTTAATGTAATGAATATAAGTGGTTTAAAGATAAGAAATCAATACTATATTTTTGGATCTACAAATTTTCTTGACTACTTCTAGGATTAGCCGGTAGCGGTCAAAACAGGTCAATTGCAAAAAATAGACCGACCAAAAAACAAAAAATAATACTTGTTTATTTGCCTAAAGATAGTACAACATTTGATCCTAACATGTTTTGGTTGCTTTTTATGAGATATATATACAATAAAATTAGAAAATCCGAGCCGCCATCAAAATTCAAACACCCTTTAAGACCATGGGTGTCGAGTGGTTTGAGTTGGCAGCAGTGCTTGACACATGGCTGATATGGATTTCATCAGTCCATATTCAAAAAAGTAGAGTGTGAAAGGGGCGTGGCCAGACTGGCGTTGAGGCGCCATGTAACACTTTTTTTTAAGTTGACAATTTATATAAAAAACACAATTTATATTAATTTAAAAAAAATACATAAAAGACAACTCTAAAGAATAGAAAAAAGACCTACTTATTAAATCATAAAAAATAAAAAATAAACTACTTATTAAATCCTAAAAAATAAAAATAAAACTACAGAGTACGATAAATATTTAAGTGTGCAACCCGCTTAAAATACGTATTCCCATCGTGCCTGTACTCGATCTTCGCGATTTCAAGTCGATCGTCGTGGGTCAAGTCGCCCGCAGGAACACGGTCGAAGCAAGCTTTAAAGCGATCCAACTTCAGTTTGAACTCACATCATTTGTGTTGACACGCATTTAAGTTGTGACGCATGTTGCCGACGTTTGTTGGTATTGTTGAAACGCTCGACCCCAATATGCGGTTTGACCGCGTTGTAGAGTACGTTGGGCATCGAAAATCGATGTAACAATTGCGATTTCTTCTTTTTCGGTCCAATGCACCATGTTTACCTTCGGTTTTTTTACTTTTTTTTGGTGTGGATGAAGAAGATTGGAAGAATATGGTTTGGGGTTGTGTATTTATAGGTATAAAATGTATTTTTTTTTAATTTGGTTTAGCATAGCGGTTACCCCCAATGGCTACTGTCAAACCCTCAAAATCCACTTGCAGGGTTTTCCCGCGAGGCGCGTGACAAACCAGGATCCAAAACACTAGTCATATAGAATGACTCTATATGCGAAAATATACGTTTAAACAAATCCAACCATGCAGTTTAATAAATGCGGAAGCGTATGTAAATGTAAATAAAGTGTGCGCCAAAACAAACGCCCAAACCAAAATACTTAAAAAGTAAAATGCAAAGCGTTAAAAAGAAATAGTTTTT
>CAMTDV010000481.1:0-20513 GCA_947069175.1 Scalesia atractyloides | reverse complement strand
TTTCTACTTCATAACTGCACACCTCATCTTCTCCAACACTTCAATTTTTTGTTTAAATTACTTTTATGACTTTACACCACAATATGCGAGACATTATACTCTTTTTATCTATGCCTAACCATGTTAATGTCACTAACGTAATGTGTGTAACAGAGTAAAAAACGTGTCACATTAGGCGTGGGCACCACACGTAAATGTCATCATCGTATCACATGTAATGAAGTTACAAACGTGACGTTGCCGCCGCAACGTGTGGTAGAGGTAAAATCTAGTTTGACTTGTATAAAAAAGCAACATTGTGCATGAAAAGACTTATGCTTTAAATCACTATTTTATAAGTTATTGTACACTCCAATGTGACATCTTAGTCAAATATTATATTGATATATCAAGTATAACTTTCTAAAACTAAGATATATGTTGAGTTCAAAACTAATGCCACACCTCAAATAGCATTGGCTTCTTTTGGTCGTGGACAAGAAGAATAATAAGATGAGTGACATTGTTAGAAGTCACCAGCTACACATGTAAGAATACAAAATCCCGAATTCCTTGCGGCCAAAGCAAACAAATTAGTTAGTATGATGGCATGCTTTACATCGATATCATAGTCACTCCACTTATGGGTAAAACCTCAATGAGGGCGCCAAGTCACTAGGAGTAGTTTTAACACCTTAGGTGAGTTTTATATTAACTATACATGTTGAGACAAGCCTAATCATATACGATAAATACCGAAGGTGACTATAACATGTTAAATGAACCATATACCAGTATACACAAGTTGGGTTCATAAGAAAGGTCTCACCTCAAATTTACCATTGTATTTTGGGTAATTCCATTGCGGATGAAATGTAGGGTTGGCCAAACCTATCTAGGGATTAAAGTCAAATTTAAATTCGAGTCCCTTATGGAAAAATAATTAATATAACATCATTTAAATGACTCTAGGATGTTCTGGATTGAGTTTGAAAATGACTTATTGGCTTTTTCAAAAAGCCAATAAGTTTAAAAAATGTTTGGCATGAACAAAAGTGCTTTTTATTTTGGCTTTTCGAAAATGAGTAAAAAGTTGTTTTTTAAAAGCCATAAAACCTGACTTTTAAACTGACTTTTGGCTTTTTAAATATAAAATTACAAATCTAACATTGCCCTTTAAAATAGCAACTAAACACGGAAACTTATCGTATCCATTTTTGGTCATTTTACTATTTCCCACCACAAAAGCCAATCCAAAGAATTTTAATTCTTTTGAAAAAAACAATAAGTCAATAAGCACATTTGACAAAAGACACGTCTATAGTTAAATAAGAAATCCCAAAGAGATTAGTTGTCTGTGCAATTTTTTCTTTTGGGCTAATATGATTCAATATAACCAACCTTTGAGATGCTAGCAAGGTTGGATTTTTAAACAACATAATTATAATAACCTTAACTTCACTGGTGTTTGAATGTGCTCCAAAACACTTTTTTTTTCATAGTTTGATGGATTTGGTTTAGATTTTCATGCATCAAAGACAAAAGAGTCACTTAAGAGTTGCAACACGAAAGAAAAAACTCAAGGTAAATGTAGAACTACATGTCCATCTAGCTTTAATCACATGTTTCTTAGTTTAATCACTCTAATAAGACACCTTATTGATCAATTCATATCTACTTGTGTATTTTGGCCACTTAAAGTATTTAGTAGCTTAAAAATGGGACATCCAATCATCCTAGTAATTAGAAGATTAATGTGTATTTATATGTGAATATATAGAATTCAGTATCCTAAGCTTAAAAAGACAAACAACAAAAATAAGCCGACCGTAAAAACGTACCTCGTAAACAGTGGCGGATCTAGAAAATTTCATAGGGGTAACGTTTTAAAAGAAAGGGTAACGAAATCGAAAAAACATCAAAATTTTCCAAAATTTACACTACCGCTGAAGCGCCAAGGGGTAGCAGAGGCTACCCCTAAGTATATGGTACATCCGCCCCTGCTCGTAAACTGATTTGATACGGATGCCAATAAACCATAATGTTAAGATAACAAACATACAATTTGCCAATCACACAATGGATTTGTGGTTCTACCTAATTATGGCACTTAGTAATGACAACTAATTAATCATATACCATTAAGGAATACTAGGAGAAACAACTCCATATGCAAATCAAGAACTTGTGCATAACCCTTTCAATTCACAAATGAAGAATGAAGCTTATTCCAATGTTTTCTTTGCATATGCATATGCAGATCTCAAATCTCATGGCCACTCACAAATCCTTACAAAGCCAAAAACCTAATCCCTACAAAATGTTTGAAAGCCTCTCAATTTATGAGCATACTTCAACAGTTAATAACAATTGTGTGATAAATATATCAATATAAATGACTTTTTAGAAGTCTCTACTCAATTAACCTATAACAAAACTGTGGGTACCAATCTTGTTTAAATTCGTAACTTAGAAGGTGTTCAAATTAAACTCATTAAGGTTGGGTGTAGACGTGTAGTGGCTTGGTGCCCCATGCCAAGTCACTCTTAAAGGGCGTTAAACACCGTTATGAGGGTGCCAAAGGCCTGAGCACGGGGTAGAAAAGCATTGGAGTGTCTGTGGATTAACTTTGTAGCCAATGAAAACTCTCCATTCATGAGGGTCGTCAAACAAGTACACATCATCTAACCCTAAGATAAATGGGTAAAAAACAAAACATTTATGCCTAGGGGTGTAAACGAGGCCGGCTAGAGCCCGATTCTAACTAGGCTCAAGCTCAACTCGTCATATTTTTATGAAGCTTGAGCTTGGTTCGGTTCGAGCCTAATTATTTGAGTTCCAGCTTGGCTCGAGCTATTTTGAGAACAGTCTCAAATGAGCTAAAAGCTCGGCTCGAGCTCATTAAATATCGCTTAAACGAAACCAAAGCTCGGCTCACCAATGTTATCATTATTATATTATGTATAAAAAATTAAGCCTAAACGAGCTTCGTATTTCAGGCTTATAACTAAAAAAACTCTATTTCATACTCGAGCTCGTTAACACTCAGCTCGTTCAAACTTTTAACCGAGCGATTACGAGTAGCTCTCGATCAGCAGTGCTTGCACCCACTTTATACCTAAACTTGGTAAAAATATATATAAAAAATAACATATAGAACCAAAGCACACAGAGCTCCCCAAACCCATTGGGGTTCTCCTGTATAACAGTGTACGGGGAGCACACACACACCTCTTCATCTTCCATTAATACGCTCCTTTTGAGCTTTTAAGGTACGATCACCCTCAAACCCTAGCAATCAGCCATGTCTCTAGGCTATGCAGAGAAGCTCTCATACATAGAAGATGTAGGCAATGTCGGCATGACTGAAATTCATGATCCACCACACATCCTACAGGAAAAGGTCTAACAATTTCCCACTGTTATCATCCTGTTCATACATTTTAGCTCTCGATTACATTTGTTTGCTGTTTGATGCTTGTAACTGATTGATTTGGTTAATTAAGCTGCTTAGGTTTTGTAATTAAGCTTTGTTGTGATGTTACTTGTTGAAGAAGGTTAATGTTGCTATGTGCATTGAGGTTTGAATTCAGTTTGTGTTGGTGGTGAAGGTGATACCTAGGGTTAGTGATATTTGTGTATAGTGAGGTCTGCATTGGTGTTTGTGTGTGAAGGGTTGATTAGTTGTGTTTTGAAATGGATGGGGTTAAAATTAGGGTATGGAAGAGTTGATTGGATAGGGTTTATGGAATTTTTGCTGTCGATTATGTTTGTTATCATCCTGTTTGCTGTCGATTATGTTTGTTTGCTGTTTTGATGCTTGTAATTGGTTGATTTGGTTAATTAAGTTGCTTAGGTTTTGTGCTTGATGTTACTTGTTGAAGAAGGTTAAAGTTACTATGTGCATTGAGGTTTGGATTCAGTTTGTCTTGGTTGTAGAGGATTTAGTTAGGATTAGTAAAATTTGTGTTTGGTGAGTTCTGCATTGGTGTTTATGTGAAGAGTTAATTGGTTGTGTTTTGAAGTGGATGGGGTTAAAATTTGGGTATGGAAGAGTTGATTGGATAGGGTTTATAGAATTTTTGCTGTTGATTACGTTTGTTTGCTGTTTTGAGGTTTGTAATTGATTGATTTGGTTAATAAAGTTGCTTAGGTTTTGTGCGTGATGTTACTTGTTGAAGAAGGTTAAAGTTACCATGTGCATTGAGGTTTGGATTCAGTTTGTCTTGGTTGTAGAGGATTTAGTTAGGGTTAGTGAAATTTGTGTTTGGTGAGTTCTGCATTGGTGTTTATGTGTGAAAAGTTAATTGGTTGTGTTTTGAAGTGAATGGGGTTAAAATTAGGGTATGGAAGAGTTGATTGGATAGGGTTTATGGAATTTTTGCTGTTGATTATGTTTGTTTGCTGTTTTGATGCTTGTAATTGGTTAATTAAGTTGCTTAGGTTTTGTGCTTGATGTTACTTGTTGCAGAAGGTTAAAGTTACTATGTGCATTGAGGTTTGGATTCAGTTTGTCTTGGTTGTAGAGGATTTAGTTAGGGTTAGTGAAATTTGTGTTTGGTGAGTTCTGCATTGGTGTTTATGTGTGAGGAGTTAATTGGTTGTGTTTTGAAGTGGATGGGGTTAAAATTAGGGTATGGAAGAGTTGATTGGATAGGGTGAAATGTAATTTTTGCTGTTTATTACGTTTGTTTGCTGTTTGGATGCTTGTAATTGATTGATTTGGTTAATAAAGTTGCTTAGGTTTTGTGCGTGATGTTACTTGTTGAAGAAGGTTAAAGTTACTTTGTGCATTGAGGTTTGGATTCAGTTTGTATTGGTTGTAGAGGATTTAGTTAGTGTTAGTAAAATTTGTGTATACTGAGTTCTGCATTGGTGTTTATGTCTGAAGAGTTAATCAGTTGGGTTTTGAAGTGGATGGGGTTAAAATTAGGGTATGGAAAAGCTGATTGGTTTAGGGTTTCATGGAGTTTGATGTTTTAGTTGGTGGAACTAAAACTTGGTGTTGTGATCGACGGAATTGAAAGTAGCGGGATTAAGTATGATTTTTAAGTTCAATGTGCATTGCCTGTAAGGGCTTATTTAGGGTTATATAAAATTTTATCTAGTGAGTTCTGCATTGGTGTTTACATGATCGGGTTAATTAGTTGTGTTTTGAACTGGCTGCGCTTAAAGTTAGGGTATGGAATTTGTTAGGGTTTTATGGAACTGGCTGCGCTTAAAGTTAGGGTATGGAATTGGTTATGGTTTCATGGAATTTGATGTTTTAGTTGGTGGCATGATCAACGAAATTGAAAGCATCGAGCTTAGTTATGTTTTTTGAATTCAATGTGTGTTGCCTGTAAAGGCCTCACTTCAGGCTGCAAAAACTTTATCTAGTGAGTTCTGCATTGGTGTTTCCATGATCTAGTTAATCAGTTGTATTTTGAACTGATGTACTCATGATTAGGGTCTGGAAAAGCTGATTGGTTAGGGTTTCATGTAATTTGAAGTTTTAGCTGGTACAACTAAATGTTGGTTAATGATCGATGAAATTGAAAGAATTAAGCTTAGTTAAGTTTTTGAGTTCAACGTGTGTTGCTTGTTAAGATCTTATTTAAGGTTATAAAAACTTATATCTAGTGAGTTCTGCATTTTTGTTTCCATGGTTGTCTATGCTTATTTTAGGTTTAATGATTTAATATCAGTTTTGTTTTACAATTTTGAATTGAATGCACTTAAACTCATCGTCTGAAAAAGCTTACTCGATACAGACTGATAAAACTTGATATTATAATTGCTACAACTAAAATTGGCGTTATAATCAACGAAGTCAATTGCATCAGACTTAATTTGTTATGATTTTTATGAGTTTAATCTGCATTGCTTGGAAAGGCTTCACTCAGGGTTAGTAAACTATAACTCTAGTGAGTTCTGCATTGGTGTTTAATGATCAAGTTTGACCGAATGGAAATTTTCACGGAAAGGCTTAGTGATTCAATATCAGTTATATTTTATAACTTTGAACCGAATACAACTATGCAAGGGTCTAAAAAGCTTATCCAACGGAGACTAAAAGAACTTGACAATTTAATTGCTATAACCATGATTGACATTAAGATTAAGAAAATCGAAATTTTTGATCTTAATTTGTCTGGATCTATAGTATCATAAAATGGCATGCAAAAAACAATACATATTGAAATCTTTCATAATGTGAAAGCAAATATCAAAAACTTGTCATTATAGTGAAAGTAATGATGTGAGATTCTTTTGATATGCTTGCTATTAACACTCACGTATTTACTTTATTGTATTCATAGATTGAACGGCTTACCAAGATGATTCGTAAGGTTTGTTTACAATTTCCCATGATTTATGTTCAATCATGGCGTATACGACTATAACCTTTCTTTCAGTTCCCTTCAACCAAATTTTATCTGTTTTCATATTACTTGCAGAGCAAGCATTTAGTTGTGTTTACGGGAGCTGGGATATCAACTTCTTGTGGTATACCTGATTTTCGTGGGCCCACTGGAATTTGGACACTTCAGGTATTTGTTACCAAGCTTTCCTCCTTCATCTTATGTTATACTTGCACAAACAATATGTCTTTTCTAATATTTATATAACAGCTAAAAGTAACATATATTACTAATATATTATCTCGCTACATATTGGTCTTTACCTTCTTTGCTCAATGCAGCGGGGAGGCAATGCCTTGCCAGAAGCAACGCTACCATTTCATCGTGCAATGCCAAGTAGGACCCACATGGCTTTGGTTGAACTAGAGAGAGCTGGCATTCTTAAGTTTGTTATTAGTCAAGTATGAATCTAAAATCCCTTCTATAACTGCAATTTAATCTACTACCTGTTTTATTGTCTTGTAAGGGGGTGTTTGGATGTGCGATATACGAAACTCATAATCTGATTATTACATTTGTATTTTTTAAGAATATAAAAGAATGTCCTTGTTGTTATTTTATTCATCAGTTAACTAAATGATTAGGATTTTCTAACACTCAAAATAACTTATCTGTTAATACAACTTCAAACAACAAAAGCACATCCAAACACTTTATCGTTAAGTATTTGATTATTTGATGGCATACATGTGGCGTTAATCCATTTGTTTATTGTATGCTTTGATTGTGTCAATGCTGGAACTAAGATTTATTTTTTGTACCCATATGCAGTTAATGTGTCAATCTATAACTCAAAAGTATATATCTTAGCGGGAAAATAAAATGTCGTTTTGCAAAATATGAAATCATACACTCTGTTACTGCTGTTAAATCACAGAACATTGATGGCCTTCATCTTCGATCTGGAATACCAAGGGAAAAACTGTCAGAATTGCATGGAAATTCCTTCATGGAAAAATGCACATCATGTGGTTCTGAGTAAGTGCCATCCTAATATGTTTAAAAGGCATTGTTTTCTGGTTTCCAATATTTTACTTGATTTTTTAAAGCCATGCATTATAAACTTGTGCTCAAGTAGGGGTTGGGTTCCGGTTTACAGGCTTAGAGCCAAACACGACCCTTTAATATCTCGAAAAAGTGAATCTTGACCCAAGCATGACCCATATAACTAGGGGTGCTAAACGGGCCATGTTCTCGGGTTCAACTCGACCCGAACCCGAAAATTGTGTCATACATATAAACCCGAACACGACCCGAATATTCGCGGGTTGACCGGAACACGACCCGAATATTCTCCGGTTGACACGAAGACGACCCTTTCAACCCGTTTTTTTATTTATTTTTTATTTTTTCTTCAAATTTATAAATTAAAACTAAAATTTACTACAAAAACACAAATGTATATAATACTTTAAATTTTAAAATCTTATATTAATATCTTTTTGAGTAAATATCTGTTTTCGTTCCTCAGTTTGTCTTTTAACTAGTATAGTCCAAAAATCTGATTTATAACAAATCTAGCCCTGAGGTTTGCATTTTTTAACGCTTTTCATCCAAATAGCTAACTTGGTTTCTTATTTTTGGTTAATTGACCAGAATGCCCTCAAGGACTAAAATAGAAGATAATTCTTATATATAAAAATATTATGTATATGTAAAATTGTTTATGTTTAATATATATATATATATATATATATATATATATATATATAATATTATGCTATTTATTATTGTGTGTGTGTGTGTATATATATAATGCACAATAATTACGCGCTAGTAAAAAATAATTACGTATAAAAATTACGCAACTTATAATAATATAATTTACTCTACTTGTTAGGGACTAGAATGGAAGTTAATTCTTATATATAAAAATATTATATAATTTAAATTGTTTAATGATAATGTTTATACTATATACGTATATTATGTCTATTTATAAAAATAATGTTTAATGTTTAAAATTCTTATATATATAAAAAAATTATATATATATATATATAGGGCTCGGTTCAAATGAGAACCACCACGAGTTGTGAGAACCGTGAGAACTTTTTCTTCCCGCGCAAGTTGGGCCAAATTTTTTTGCACAAACGTAGATGAAAATATTATAAACACATCTATTGTCGAGTCGGTAGCTTTGACTGATGCAAGTTTTTTTACCCGCTAGTGTAAATTTTGTACGAAGATAAATATTTTTTTTACGCCTCATGTAAATGTGGGTATGCGGCATTTAAATTTTTTTTATTGCTGAAACAAGTGATTCTTTTATGAATTTCCAGAAAATTTTTTTGAAAAAAACCATTTGGATGGCCTAGTTCTCACGGTTCTCACAACTCAAGGTGGTTCTCATTTTAACCCATCCTATATATATATATTTATATAGGAGAAGGATCCCTAGGAACCACACTTTATTGCGAGAACCAATGTGAAAACGACCAAAAATACCTAAAAAAATCTAAAAAACACACTTTTTTAATACATCTAAAAAATCGCTATATTTCATCACTAAAAAAAACCAAAAAAAAAATTCGAGTAACAATTATCTATGCACATTTGCATATGTATCATTTCTTTGACAAATTCCGTAATACATTACCAATATTAGACAATTGCACTTTCATTTACACTACCATCCATAATACACTACTTTTTACGTCAACAATATTAGAAATGCACATGTGCATCTATATGTATGAACATGATATAACGTGTTTTGGTACACTACTTTGAATACACTTTCCCTTTCATCTATCATACCATCCAGAATACACTACCATTACCTCATATCCATAATACATACCATTACCAATATTTCACTTTATTACATGTACATCAACACCTTTTATACCATCCAAACAACATATTACATCATAAAGTGACAAATATAACCAAACCATCAACCACTAGATATAAGTAACCAAAAAACATGTAAATGGGCCCGACTTCATCATTTAAAATCACAAACTTTTTGTACCAAAACACGTTATATCATGGTTTACATAATGATGCACATGTGCATTTTTAATATTGGTAATGTAAAAGTAGTGTATTACGGATGATAGTGTAAATGAAAGTGCAATTGTCTACTATTGGTAATGTATTACGGAATTTGTCCAAGAAATGATACATATGCACATGTGCATGATAATTGTTACTCGATTTTTTTGTGACGAAATATAGCGATTTTTTTTTAAATTAAAAAAAAAGATTTTTTGTGTGTTTATTTTAGGTACTTTTTTGTGTTCACATTGGTTCTCTAATAAAGGTGGTTCTCGCTTGAACCCTACCCTATATATATATATATATATTTATATTTATATAAATCTAATTTTTGTTTAATGTTTAAAAATTTGGGGTGTTACAAAGTTAAATAAATTATTCTCTAAAAAGATGTACTACGAAAAACAAACACGGACACATTATATATATATATATTCACAATAATAAATAACATACCATATATGAACTAAAACAATCCCAAGGAGATAAACCATGACAATACCATACTCAAATTATATTTTTATAAATTGCGTAATTTTTATACGTAATTATTTTTTTACTAGCGCGTATTATTGTGCGTAATTACATATATATGGTGCATTCTAGTCAATTAACCCAAAAATAACAAACCTATTTAGCTATTTGGATGAAAAGCGTTAAAAAAATGCAAACCTCAGGGCTAGATTTGTTATAATTAGATTTTTGGACTATTCTAGTTAAAAAGAACAAACCTCAGGGACGGAAACGGATATTTACTCTTATCTTTTTTTTTAAATTAAAATTATGGCATAAAATACACACCAAATTCAATTTATGACATATTCTAAAAAATATAATATAATATAAATGGGTTAAACGTGTTAATCCGCCAACCTGACCGGGTTGATCCGAACCCGACCCGTTTTCTAAACGGGTTCGCGGGTTCAACCTGAAACTGACTCGAACCAGTTTAGACTAAACCCAAATCCATGAACTTCGTGTCGTGTTTTCGGGTCATGTCAGAAATTACATCTCTACATATAACCGATTATCACTGGTCAAATATGTTGGCGGGTTAAATGGGTTGTAAACAGTTTGGCCGTTAATTGATTGACGGGATGGAACCAGACTGATTAGGTCAAACACTCAAAACTCCAATTATTAAAGGAATTAGTAGTGTCAATCTATATATGATTCAAATTTGTTTTGCCCCAACCCTAATCTATTTATTTTGTGTTGGGAATTTCCGCCCCTATGTTGAAATAAGAATATAGGCTTTAAAGTCTTTTCACTTGTCATAAAAACTCCCTTAATTAAGATTTTTGGAAACTAATTTCTAGAAGTCACTTTTATCATTTTGACATGCGAAGGTATTTTCGAGACTTTGAGGTTGAATCGGTGGGACTAAAGGAGACACCACGAAGATGCTCCAATGGTGATTGTGATGTTAGACTTAAGGACACAGTTCTTGATTGGGAGGTATTGTTTGTTGCTTCTACTGAAACAATGATCTTTCTGATTGTCATATTATCTGCTTCTATTTTATCTTGGATTTATTAGTGCGTTGAAGTGATTACCAAGTAAACGTTAGTTTTGGCTGTTTGTGTTAATTTGTTAAGGAACTACACGTGTTCACCAATAGTTCATGAACACTTGCCGAACGGGATTTTCTATTCGTATCCGTTCATTAAAGAAATGAACTTGTTCGTGTTTGTTCGTTAATTTTAGGCACCGAACACAAACGAATGTCCAAGAATGCACACAAACACAAGCGATCATGAACATAAATGAACACAAACAAATGTTAATGAACATAAACGGACACAAACAAACATATATTAAATTTCGAATAAAATCAGCGTCACAGACATTAAGTGGATCCACCACAAACAAACATATAAATAAAAATTTGAAACCCCACACACAACAAACACAAACGGATAACACGTTACCGAACGTACACGAACATAAAAGAACTAACGCGACCTCTGTACATGTTCGTTCATTTAACTAAACGGACAGAATTTCTTGTTCATGTTCGCTCATCTATTATACGAACGAACACATGAACTTCCCGCCGAACAGTTCATGAACTGCTTGCTGAAAGCTTGGTTCGTTTGTAGCCCTAACTAGAATGCTAGATTACATATGCAAGTATATTATCAGTCATTCAGTTGATAAAATTTAGTATAAAAAAGATGAAATTTTTCAATCAATTTCTGAATGCTTTGTGTGCTCGCACAGGATGCATTGCCCTTTGAAGAAATGAATCCAGCCGAGGTGCACTGTGACCGGGCCGATGTTGTATTATGCCTGGGTACCAGGTAACTAAATATGCATATGGTTGGACCGTAAAAATATGAATCCTTTCTGGGTATTTTGGTAATTTCTACTCCGTTCAGTTTACAAATAACTCCAGCATGCAATTTGCCTCTGAGGTGTCTTCGTGGTGGTGGCAAGTTTGTTATTGTGAATCTTCAGGTATTATTTCAAGATTTCTTCTTTTGATAAGTAGTTTCAGAATTTTATCTTATTTTTTTCTTATTTTATTTTAAATTTTTTTACAGAAAACTCCAAAAGACAAGAAAGCAAGTTTGGTCATTCATGGATTTGTAGACAAGGTGCTGTATAAAAAAATCAGAATCAGTTTTAAAAAAAACTGAAAACTAAATATCACTTGGTGCAGGTGATTGCGGGAGTCATGGACCTTCTCAATTTACGAATTCGCCCTTTTGTCAGAATAGATCTTCTTCAAACCATTTTCACTCAGGCATTGAGTTTAGGTAATTTTCTTTTTTCATTTCTATATATATATTAATTTTATACGAGGTTTTTATCTATTTATTTATTTTGAAATTTAGAATTATGTACTGACTAGAAAAAAGTTTCAGATCTGTATCTAACATTAAAACTAAAATGTAAAGTTATAAACTAGTATTTATTTTATTCAAATACAAAAATAAAAGAAATACTTATATTTTGCTAAACATGTCATGTAGCTACAGCTTGTATAAGAAAATGGTTAAAAAAATAAAATAAAAATACACACCCAGAAACATATTTGAATGATTCTTTCCGTTTTCTTATAGTTCGCTCATATCCGATTATTTTCATTTATAGATCAGCGATATGTCAACTGGACACTCCGGATAGCGAGTGTACATGATAAGAGGGCTCTGGTCCCATTCATAAAGTCCGTGGAGGTATAATTGTAATTTTGTAATAATATTGTTTTCATAATTAAATAACGCATTAGTTATCTTTAAAAAAATAAAAATAAAGATGAGTACATGATATGTTTGAAAGACAACTAATATGTTAATTACGCAAAAGCAATGTTATTACAAAAACTTATCTAAATCTTTGAATACAAACAATTTAGGAGGGTTTATGAATTAATACAAACTGAAAAAAAACAAATATATTATACGTTTATCGACCCTATAATTTCAAGAATTGACACCTCAGCTCTCATATTGTTTTACAGCGTTCCGTTATCATTTAAGCCTAAAGAACTATAATCTGGATTCCTAGGTTATTCCACATCAATGGTGGAATCTGTTTTCTGATTGAGTTATAGCGAATTTGTGGTTCGCTGACGTGTCACATGAAATTGAATTTTAGGTATCGTTTTCAGACCACACCATGAAAGAGGCTGTTCTTGATAAGTATCCTTTTCAGCTTAAAAGGTAAAATTCGAGAATTGCGTTACAATACATGGTATTTTATGCTAAATAAACTCTAAATAAAATGCAACGATAATTCTTTATTGGCGAACTAAATTCATGTTTAAAATTTTCAAAATTCAGGAGAACCGTTTGGAAAATTGAACCGTTTGATGTCATCTTGAAAGTTAACTTCAGTGAGGGCTGTGGATGTGCGTGCAGCAGAATAAAGATCCCTATTGATTTTCACGTACGAATATCTTCATTTTATTTCACATGGAATGATGTAATTATGTATGTGCGTTTTATTTCATTTTTTCACCCTCTTTGTCCCATGAAAATTGCTGCTTTTGCCCCGGAACATAGTTTTTGTAAAAGAAATGACTCAAAATGCTATTCGTTTTTATTTTTGTTTACTATTAATTTACAGAACCCTCTTCGTCTTATGAAAATTGCTACTTTTGCACTGGAACATAGTTTTAGTAAATAAAATGACTCAAAATGCTGTTCTTTTTATTTTTTGTTATACTATTAATTTACAGAAGAGTAAAGCACACGGATAGTCCTTGTGGTTTACCAAAATTTTGGATTTGGTCCCTAACTTTTCAAAAGTACAAGGATGGTTCCCGTGGTTTGCACTTTGTAACACATTTAGTCCCCAGCCAACAAACATGAGGGCTGTGGTTTTAGCAGGTCCAAGTTATGGACTAAATGCGTTACAAAGTGCAAACCACATGGACCATCCATGTGCTTTTGGAAAAATATGGGGACTACATGAGTTACAAAGTGCAAACCACAGGGATTATCTGTGTACTTTTTGAAAGCTAGGGACCAAATCCAAAATTTTGGTAAACCATAGGGACCATCTGTGTACTTTATATTGACAATTATTACTTCATATACAGGCATCAAGAGACGATTTGACACGTGATCAAGATCACGTTTTTGGAAAATTGAAGTCTAAAGCAATAAAAACTTCATCTTGTGGGCAGAATTCCGTTATCGAGAGAAAAATGTTAACATCACCAAAAACCGAAGTCGTAATATGTGCGGTTGTGACCAACGTTAGATGGTATGATGAAATAACAGTCAAAACTTCTGGAGCCGGTTCTTTAAGCAAGTGCGCACTGAAAAGAAGAAAAGAAGGTAATAACGAAACTGAAGCAGCAGCTCGTAAGCACCCCAAAGGGCAATTTAGGCATGGTAAAATATAGATAACTGACAAATGGTTTGTTTTTTTAGACAGTGTATATACACAAATCCTGGTTTTGGGTAGAACTGTTATATAATGCAGTAACTGTGTGATGTTTGGTAGGTTTATGCTGTGTCACCCACAATCTAGGTGTGTTGATTGGGTTGATCATGGAGCAGAAGGGACCAAATCGACCGGAAACTAATATATACAAACTATTCGATGTGAAACGGATTGATCTAAGCGGGTTTGATATGGTTTGGTTGGGTTTGGTTTGGTTTGAACATGTTCAGTCTCCTATACGTAGCAAACAAACTTGAGTTTTTATAATTTGAAAAATATGAAAATAAAATGTCCATTCCAGTTTCGAAAATGGTAACTGGATTTGGCAACCCTCGTCTTGGTTTAAAAAACACTGCTATTTCGAGGCGTTTAGGTACCAGAAGCCAAGGTGTGAGATGAGGGCTTTTAACGTAAGAGAGGCTTCTGATGTTAATTTTTTAATAAATTATTTATAGATAATATTTGAACTTGTTAATTCTTAAACACTAAATAGAAGATTAAAACAGATAAATATAAATGTGAAATCGCATAACCACCTTGAGGAAACCATGCGCAGCGATTCAATTTTGCAACCACCCTGAGGAAACCATGCGCAGCGATGCAATTTTGCGACCGCCTCTTTAAAAATTCATAAAATCACACACAAAAAAAAATTATGCTACATTACACACTAAAAAGGTTTCGATTAATTTGCACTTTTAATGCATATAATATAAAATAATAAAACAAGGTTTTGTGAGTTGTAACAACTATTCCCCCTCTTTTAAAGTTCATGACAAGTTGCAACAAACTAAAAGGTGATGAACATTTCAGCCACATTAAACTCTGGAGGACCCGATTTTGCGGGTTAAACAGACGTATGAGAAGGTACACCTGCAACACGCTTGCACCAATCAGAGCTGCGGATTCCACAAGGGCTTTGCGTCTAGCTCTACTGCTCATCCTTTCATTTACTGCAAATCAAAGACCATCGCTTAACGACTGTTTTGCCACTGAAAGTTGCATTTTTGAGGTACACAAATGGGTTGGGACCGAAAAAAGCCAAAATCTGGGCCTGGTAAAACCCTGCTTAGACCACGTCCTAGCCCAACAAAGTAGAAAAGGCCAAGTGCAGCCCAAAAGAGCAGAAGGCCTGGCCCTAACAGCAAAAAATGTCCAGAAATGCACATATCCCGGCCTATTAAATCCTAGGCTCAATCTAACCCCATAAATTAAAATAAAAAAAAATATATTAGAGCATGTGGGCTTGTTCTAGGTCCGGTTTAGCCTGAAAGCTCAGATCTAAAAATTCCAAAGGCCCGGCCCTAACGGCTAACGTTGGGCTGCCCAACCGGGCCTGATGCATGAAGAACCGGGCATGGAAAGTCTTTGTTTGTTGTCCATTTGTAGAACAAATCTTTTTTTATCACATACCATCTATTCTACTTTTAAAGAGGGCTAGGAGATTATACTTACTACTTGGCGATCGGTTTCAGCCTCAAGCCAATGTTGTTCGAATTGAATCATTAATTAGCATCCTCCAACTTTGATATCTGTTCCAGAACCGGTTTGAAATGATCTGCAAAAAAAAAAAAAAAAATCAACACACGATTGAGACAATTAACGCCATAGCATATATGCATACAAAACCAAGTGATTTGGCATTTTGAACCATTTCACTTGTCTTTTTGTTGGGTTGGTTCACCTGCTCTAGTGAAAATGCCAAAAGAAAGGGTCTAGAAATGCAGATATAAGAAAAATGGGACAAACCAGATATTATTTTATCTCTAATAGGTCAAACAGGTAAAGAGGTAGCTTAAAAAAGTAAACATGTTAAATCGGTCAAAAGTCACACGAACGCCATGTTAAACTACACACCTCCTGATCATTTCAACTCAAACTACAAAATTTATCCACCTGTTTTGACCCGTTACCCAACCTACCATACCCACCCATTTAGCCACCTCTATCGATTTTCAGCATAGCGTTGACTAGACATGAAAATCTTGTGAGCAATTAAGTAACTTTTCATTACTACTCCAAAGACATTCAAGATGGAAATTATACGAAAGTAATAGAAAAAAAATAAAGCTAAGGTCTCACCATCTTTTGCATGCTCAGCAACATTATGAAAGTGGGTAGAATGAACATCAAAGTCTATGGTTCCATCGTGTGGCGATCTGTTCGTGAAGCAAAATATATAAACGCCTTCGTTATGTACAACAAAATCAGACTTGTCGCTTATTTTGTCACGAAAATCTTGAATGTGTTCACCCTTTGGTCCTGTCACCTATTAATCACAACATGTTCATCAAAATCCATTACTTAAAAAATTTGATAAATAAAACATCATCGTACAAACAAAGGTAGAACAATCACTGGACAAGGCTTTTAGCAGCCAACAACAAATGCACATAAATTAAACCTTTTCGATCACATGTGGATAAAACCTTAAATCTCCAAAAGAAAACATTTAATCGATGAAATATTATATAGTTTATTAATAGAGTAAACTGCTAAAATGGTCTATGAGGTTTGGTCACTTTAGTCCAAAGCTCAAATCATTTGAATTTGGGTCCCTGTGGTTTCAAATTGTTGACATTTCATCTAAAAGCAAAACCTGGTCAGAGTTTTCGGTTAGTATTCAACTTTTTTGTCTTTTTCCTCCTTTTTAACGAAGGGCAAAATGATAAATTAAATTAATTTGTTATAATAAAATGTTAAAAGACCAATTTGCCCTTCATTAAAAGGAGGAAAAAGACAAAAAAAAAGTTGGATGTTAATTGAAAATCTGAACCAGATTTTGATTTTGGTTGAAAATAGCAACAAAACTGAAACCACAGGGACCTAGATTTAAAAGGTATGAGTTTTATACTAAAGTGGCAAAAGTGGATTTTGTCAGTTTACTCTTATTAATAAGTGGGAAAAATAAAGGAATAGTTGAGAAAAGAACTATTGAATAAACAAGAGAGATGCGGGAAAATATGATGTAATATTATTTTTTAATAGGAGAAAGAAACTAGAAAACTATGATTTAATATTGTTATAATAGGAAAGAGATATGGGAAAATAAAGGCCAAAACAACTGACACGTGTTCTAAAAAACTTTGCTAAAAAACTTTCATTTATTATACTGATATTATTATAGATGTAAATATAAATATAGATATAGAAAACACGAACCAATATTTGTCAATCAGGGGTGTTCATAAACTGTTGAAACTGATATTTGTCAACCTTAAAATTCTTTTAACCATGGAAAAACATCAATCATAGAAAAACTAACTTTCAAATATCATACTCAGTAAATCCCACCAATGAAAACTAAAGCAGGGTAAGATGTAGACAGCGCTTGCCGCAACCTTGTTGGAATAGAGAGGCTGCTTCCAGTGAGACCCCGGCTCGAATGGAAAAACATCAATGATTACACCAAACAACATAAAACACTAACAAACACAAATACAACACCATGATCATACAAAATAAACGAATTATGTTTCCAGTTTCAATATCAAAACCCGAATGATTAACGAATACCACAAGATCAACGACATGTTCGTTATAGTGCCAAGCACCTTCAACCTTAATAACAACAAATGAAAACCGAACCGTGGAACCATACTCGGCTTTTTGAGGATGGAGAAGAAGTTATAACAGAAAACCAAAGTAGAAACGAGTTTCACCTGAACTTCAACGGAAAGCATAAATTGTTCACTTGTTAATATGCATGCTTTCACGCTTAACTATACATATATTATCTATATACTTATTATAATACTAGGTTAGAAACCTGTGTAATACACAATATTAAATCAATGAAATACTAAATAGTTATTATCAATGTAAAACATAAAACATAAAAAAATAGTTAAAGAAAAGAAATATTACATAAATAAAATAGTCATAAAGTAAATATTAATAAATAGTTTAGAAACAATAAGTAAAAAAATAAAGTTATGTATTTATTAGGTAAACCTTAGTTCACAGAAAAATAAAGCAGGAAATTCAAACGGTTACAAGGAATCTTGGGCATGTAAAATTGTGACACGTAGCATAACGAGTTAGTTATTTATATATTACGTATAGCTTGTCAAATATGAACAAAAAATTTATTATTCTAATTATAATATAGCAATCTAAATATATTTATTTGTATTAAATATAAACTCAAGGTGACTCTTAGCCGACTTGTCTTCTCATTTTAGACTAATTTTATTTATTTTTTAATCGTTAGACCCGCTAGGAAATAAACATAATCTAAATTGACCCGTTTAAAAAAGACCTGTTACATCTACAAAACATATATAAACATATGCAAAAAGCTGAAGTACGCCATGGTATAATTTGAAATGAGAATAAAAGAAACTAATGACTTGAATACTTTCGGTTTAATAACATAACAAAAAATACAATAGGATTTAACAAATCAAAACAAATATTAAATGTTGGATTATATAAATATATAATTGAATTTTTTTTATCCTAAATGACTTTATCATTTTAATTTGTAGAATTCATAAAAATATAATTGGGCAATTCAATTGATAAAAAATAGTATATCGAATTAAAAAATATGTAGATAAAAGTTAAAACGAGTAATTAATCTAGTTGTCTAAAATAGTGAAGTGGATTAAAATGTAAAAGCTCCTTGATTTAATAACTATCCATACTAAAAAAATATTTTTTGAAAATGATAAATAACATCCAAAATTTATTTCATATATATTTATATGGTTAATAATATAATTATTATCTATATGGTGAGATTAGTTTACAAAGTGCGAGAAGGAATGTGAGCCATCAGAGAATGGATGAGAGTAAATGAGTGATAAAATTGTAATGTTTGTTTTAATACTTTAATTACAAATTTAGTTTTTTTTATATCAACCTCACAAAAAACATTCATAATGATGACAATATTTCTTAAGTATTTTGAAAACAAACAACAAAACCGTTGTATTTAGCTGTGTTAATAAGCAATGATAAACCAAAAGGATTTAAGAATTATCAAGATCTATTTAGTTAAAGACAAGATAAGCTTGCTATTTAAAAAGGAAAATCTATGTGTGATATTGGCGGACCTTTAGTTGAATTCTCTAATGAAACCATATACATAGTGGTCTATCTATCTGAATTCTAATCTTACATGTATGCATATTTGTCCTTATATACATAACCTTACATTATATGTTCCAACTTTATTGAAGAAACATTCATATTATTTTAATATTTTTTTTTTCTTTTTTCGTCATGTTTAGGAAAAAACAAATTGCATAAAACGTTTTAAAACATGCATATTAAAGTACTAAACTATGATTAGCGAAAGCTTTCGTTCAAATCAGTGGCGGATCTAGAAAACTTTCATAGGGGTGACGTTTTAAAGAAAAAGAGTAACGAAATCGAAAAAACGTCAAATTTTTCCAAAATTTACACTACCGCCGGAGCGCCAAATGGTAGCGGAGGCTACCCCTAATTATATGGTACATCCGCCCCTGTTTCAAATTGACGTTCGAGAATATATGCTTGCACCAATCAAAGATGTTGATTCCAAAGAGCTTTGTGCATAGCCCTCTTGCTTATTCTTTCATTTACTGCCAATCAAGCATGTTAATTAAAACCTGCTTATTGCTCAAAAAATGAGTCATTTTCATTAACTAGGGTCCATTCCGGTGCAACATTGGCTCCATGAGGACCAACATATGTAACATCCGCAAAAAACCGGATTTACCAAACCCCTCCGTTTATCAACCGAACAATCAGTTAAAAATTTCGTTGCGTATTTAATGCCCAAATTAATTTTAAACGATACAAAATTAATAAGTATATTAGAATATAAAAGTTACATTTGAAAAAGTATTGAAAATAATGAAATAAAAATAAATGGCTGAAGCCGGGTTTCGAACCCGGGTCAACCAGATACAGCAACGACTTAACTCACATCCCTACAACCGCTCCGCCACTTGTGATGTTTGTTAATATATTGAACCAATTAATACATAAATCAATCTGGAAATCAAAACCCAGGCACAACGCGCCCAAATCCGCTCACGCCGGAAATCCGGCAATTCCATCAAAGTTTCCGTTTCTTTTTGGTCATAACGTATACATTAACAAGTAAGGTCGGTTATAACCGAAGAAAACCATCAATTTCATTCATTGCTTTGAATTTCTATTGAAACCGAAAATACAATCCAAATTCGGGATTGTACCTTGTTCATCAGTTAGGCTCATGTATCTATTCAACTCACA
>CAMTDV010000479.1:0-20463 GCA_947069175.1 Scalesia atractyloides | reverse complement strand
AATATATTTTTCTATAAGTATAAGAAAAGGATAAAAAATCATACCTACAAATTTTCTTATATTTGAAAATTTATATCCTACAAATGAAAACTTATTTTTGGGTTTGTGAAAATTATATCAAGAAAAGTCATCTTTTATCTCCCACTGAAAAAAGGGAAGACTCAAAAATACAACCCCAATACCAAAGAAAACACCAAAGAAAAAAATTACAACCTAAACAACCTTTTAAAAAGGCTTTTTTAATTATTTTAAAATGGTATATAAAATGGTTTAAAGGGGATGTTTGGGGACTTTAGAACATGGTGATGATTGAAATCCTAAACCCAAAGAAAAACATATTTATAACCCCCAAAAAGGTTTTAATGGAAGCTGATTAAAAGAAAGGAGAGAAACATACGTTTGGTTGTCTCCCTAATTTGCCTCTCAGCTATACGTAAGGCTAACTATTGTTTTTACCCTTCAAAGCATTTCTGATTTCTTAAGTTTTTTCATGGCAAATACACTGCCTATTGTTTTTACCCTGCATATTCCTATCTAAAACGACACGACAAATAATTAAATACTACTCGTAAGGTAAAGTTTTTAAATATATTCAACATCAAAAAATAACATTAAAAGTGAAGGAAAATATGAAAAGGATAGAGCAACCATACCTCACCAAAAGCACCATTCCGTAACATGGTTAGTAGCTAAAAACTGACTCCCATTTTGTGACTTTGAAGGCACGTATATTCGGTTTCTTTTTTTTTTTTCTAGAATTTAACTGAGTTGTTTTGTTCTACCTACACATTAGCGACAACCGATTTCTTCTTGAGTAATAGACGTTTACTCAAAAAAAATCAAGTATTACTTGTCTTATAAGAACAAAAAAATAGATGATATGTTATTCTCTAGTACAAGATTAAACCCGAAATTCAAGTTTAGCCACATAATTTTTGGTGTAATTGGCCCATTCAATAAACTTGCGTATAATAAAATGCATGTAATAAAGCAATATCAGTGGTTTTTATGCTTTTAAATTAATATTAAATGGCTTTTACTTACTTAGAAATAAAACAAAGAAACCAACCAAAAATTGAAAACAAACCGGTGATGAAGTGAACCCTAAACAATACCGAACTTTCATTTATCACCTGCACGCACATGGCTCCCATCATAATGACAAAGTGGCCTCATTTAGCTTCATTTTTAGTCCTACGTATTGAATAATATATCTTTGTAATTTAATATATCCAAATATAAAATTATAGGCACCGGAAGACATAATATATGAAAAAAATTATTATGCATAAAAACACAAGATCATATGGGATCAACAATAGAAGGCATGAAGATTCAACTTTAAACATAATCTCAATCATGGTTTTTTGTATTTAAACTGCATCACAAATCAAGAAAATGCTCTTAAGTTTCTAACCGAAAGAAGAAAAGATGGATTCAAAGTGAGTTTTTTTTTTAATAATAGTTGATATGATAAGTACAAAAGTATCAAGTTTTTTTTAAGTTGGAGAAAGATGATCTTGTAAACAACTAAACAAAAAGAAAAACTAACAGAAATTTGAAATCGGAATGAAGAATATTCATATCTTAGGATGTTAATTTTCACCATGATTTATAGCCACTTTAATGCCATCCAACATCCTCACTGAAATACATGTATTTAATATAAATCAACTGAAGATTCAAGAAAGTTAATCTATATGAATACAATCAATAATTAATTACAGAAAAATTACCTGTGTCAAACTTGTTTGGGGGTGCAAAGTAATGCCTCTTCCTATAAGATTTCTTGTGACCAAAGCTCTAATTTCATCATCAAACCTCCTATAGTGATAATTTCACTAAACTTGCAGTCTTGGAAACAAACAATAATAAAACTACACACTACAAATAGGACTTCTAGATGTAAACAATTCAATAACCACATGAAACCTAATAAGATAAAAACAATTCAATAATCACATTTGCAACCTAAATTTTGAGCAAAAAAAAAATACCCACCACTCGATGTTAGACCATAGTCTTTCTTACACCATACGAACCCTAGCCACCACCAAGAACCTTTTTAGTCATCACGAACGGCTGAAACAAAGATCTGGGTAAAAAATCTAAACATAAGATTTATAACCACTCTTTCTCCTTCTCGTCTTCATCTCTTAAAGCCAATATCTAACAAATTGCCAAAACCCCCAATTTCTTACAAGTCACCCGACCACCACCATCTTAACTTAAACCATTAACCGGTTCATGAACAACGTTGTCAGAAGTGGATGCTTTCGCCGGAGAGAAAGATGGTGATTTGGGTTGCAGTGGATTGGCATTTGGCAAGGCGACTATGGTGGATATGGGTGGTGAAGTTGATGAGGAAGAGAGGGGGATGTTTGGGAGGTGGTGAATGGTGATTGTGTGGTGGATCTGTGCAGGTGGTGGTGTAGTCAGGCGTGAACGATGGTATTTGTGAAGAGAGAAGCAGAGTATGTTTGTGTGTTTGAGGGAGAGACCTGAGGTTATATGTGTGTATTTTCTTAAGACAATAACTTTATATATGTATAGTAACATTATATATATATACAGGGTGGGGTTCGGCTACAAAGTCCAAATTTTCTAAAAAGTGTAGAAAGTCATAAAACACTATGATTTCAGCCATAAAACACATATAAAACTCACACATAACAGAGTGATGATTACTAAAACACCATATTCAAACCATAATAGTTCATAAAAACTTCAAACACACCATCGTAGAACTATGAATATAAAACACAACATGCTAATCAACATAAAACACAATAATGTTTGTCATTTCATAATTAGATTCTTATCATCCAAAACACAACACAAAACCCACATATATATGTTTTAGTAATCTTCATTATGTTATTTGTAGGTTTTTGGTGTGGTTTATGGTTGACATTTTGGTGTTTTATGACTTTTTACACTTTTTAAGAAATTTGGACTTTGTAACCAACTCCTAGCTAATATATATATATATATATATATATATATATATATATATAATGATTAAATGTTTTTTATAATAGCATTATATACATGTACTGTGATAAAAAAAGAATGGATCAAAATGGCAAATGGAAAGATATAAATTGAAAATGCCAAATATACCCCTGGTTAAAAATGTGGTTTCTGGATGGAGTTAGGGTATATGATCAAAATGGCAACAAAAAGGAAAAGTCAGGGACTCAGAGGAGAAAAAAAAACCTATTTGGACTAAAATGGCAAACTTGGACAAACCTCGGGGACTAAAATGGCAATTTACTCTTATTTAAATAACAATTTGTTTAAACTCTTCTTTCCAACTCTATCTATTTAGTTTTCTCTCTTCACACTATTCCCCTTCTTCCTCTGAGTACATATTTAAAAAATAAGAGAAAACAACAAAAAGAAACACGGTTGAGCAAAAAATTGCACAGGAACGGGAAAACAATAGTTATAACGGTAAACTGAAAACGATTAATACGTTATTCGACCAATGGTGAACATACTATGTCAATAACAATGTAGGGATATGGTCTATGTTATACAATGGTCACTCAATACGATAACAATCTATGTGGAATGTGAGTCAGTGACAATGAACAATAAACAATGAACACATTAGCTACAGTTATAATTTACCAATATGTAGAGGGGATGTGGGCATACACACATATCCCAATACCAATAAGTAACAATAATATCCTAGGATCGATGCATGCGCCTCTCAATAATCAATAAACTAATAAATGTTAATATAGAGACCTCGTGAACTAATCGCACCGTCATGGATGGTGCACGTCATCGGTTACGATGATGACGCCCTATGTCCCCATATGTGGATGTGCTGGAGTATTGAGGTCAATACAACAGTTCACTTAAGTTAAGACAACTAGTACAATAATACACTTATATGACAATAATCAATGATCAATAGGAACTTGTGATAATAAGCTTAAAGAATTTATCTATCGCATGCAAACCAATGAAAATAATTCAATTTAATATCTGATATTGTAGCTAATAGGAAGGAACGACAATGGATGGATGAACTAGACACTACGAGTACAATAATGATATAAAAAACTATGAAAAAAGACTACAGTATCCGTAGCTTAATTGACGACTAATAATAATTGTAGATTTTAATTTGTGTATGCAACCCTAACGCCTATTTTGAATAATATGGTAACCTAAAAAATATATATTGAGGTTAAATTCTGTTTTTAGTGCCCAGAAGCATTATTGTTTTAAATAACAGTTCATTAATTATGAATCTTTGTAAATTGTCTTTTAAGAAACACTTTTTTTATATAATGTATAAGTAATCAAAAATTGAATCTACCTCAACCTTTTCTTGTCAAAATTGACATTATTCACCCTTTTCATTATTTTATAATAGAATGTAATGTTTTTATAAAATTCTAGATAGACATTTGATACATGCTTATTTTTATCTATACTTTGATTATAATATTGAACGGTTAAACATTTATGATTTTTTTCTGTTTTTTTAGCGTGACAAATCAAACCAACACTACTTCGATACCGATACCGGTAATCAATTTTATGGTAGTTTAAATGTTAATGAAAATGAAGTTTTATCCACAATAGTCTATAATTTTTTATATTGTAACAATAGCAAGGGTTGGTACCGTACTAGTACTATGAACAATAAACCTTATATCATTCGAACAATATCAGTATCAGTATCAATATTCGTTTCTTTATCTCTTTAGGTTGCAAAACCGAGTGCCAGTATTGTATCAATACCGTGATGAATCGGTACCGACCGAATTCACACCGCAACGCGCGAGTTATTTCTATTGTTTATTTATTTATTAAAAGGGAAGGGAGTTGAATAGTAAATGATTTTTTAAGTATATTAAGTTAATAGATTTTTTACTAATATTCACTTTATCATTTACTTTTGCATTATTTAATTTTTTATAATATTTAATTTTGCATTCATTTTTATGGTTTTGATCGATGAAAACACATGGTTATTGCTATACCAAGTGCACGTATCATACCGGTAAGAAAATGAATCGAATTGATACCGACCAAAATCCCATCGCAAGGTGGAATGAATCCCCCTAGTTATTGTATAAATTATACTCGATTTAAATAACAATTGGTAAACAATAGATTATCGATCTAAATCATATTTCCAGGAACTATAAATAACAGACATTCTGTTGGTAATTTTAGTGTTATCAACGGATTTTGGTGATGTTGGATTAACTTGTCGACCAAATGAATCTTATTAAATATTAAACGGGTTAGGAGATGCGGGAGTGCATGCTCGCTTTAATGTTATAAGAAAAGACGTATTTATCGGTTTTGATCCTATAATTAATTTATTAATTAAACATTATAAATATATATCTTATATATTTAATAACTAATCAAATATTGGGCATATTTATAATTAATTGGGTTTCAAATGGACCTGCTTATTTTCAAAACAACTTAAATCCAATTGGGCCTATTATGTTTGATCGTATAATATGGATCTAATGATTTTAGCCTAATAAAATAAAAACCGATGGGCATTGGTGAATATAGACACAGAACTAATGCAAAAAATAGATAAAGGTTTTCTTGGTCGAATATCAATAATATAACAGTCTGGTTGCATGATCAGGGGTACGGTTTCTTCTCAACATACAAACTAAATTCGTTCTTGACAAACCTTTTGGTCTTATCCGATTGAACTTTTGTTAGTACCAACAAATAGTTTGATCTGAAAGTGTATCACGATTCCAAGAGGAATCCAGGTTTATTTCGATGACTACAATCTCTTCGGTCGGTTTTAATCAACGAATTCCGTCATTGTTTTCTGCAAATCGGGTATGTTCCAACACATTCTAGATTGACTAAGATGATGGACCCGGATTCCAATTATTTAGTAAGACTTGTATGGAGTTTTTTCTCATATTGGTGTTGAGAGGAAAAGTATTTACCATTTTGATGTTCTTTGGAAACTATTTATCAAAATACTGTTTTCAATATCAAACATATTAACTATAAAATTCTACAAGCTTTAATATTGTTCAAACTTTGTGGCATTTTGTTCAAAGTTAAAAAAAATATGAATGTAAAAAAATAAAGGCATTCTGGTTGTAAAAAATAAAAGTGTTATGGTAAAACAAAATGAAAGTCTGACATGAAGTCATAAATAAAGAAATTGTCCATGGATTAAAAAAAGAAAAAAAATGCAATCGATTAAGACGGGTTCAAACAGAATAAAACTTGTTGCAAAAACATGAACAAACAATCAAGGTAAACAAAATCCTAAGTTTAAAACATACAACCTACATTTATGGTTAACAACAACAATGACAAAACTTGTTTTGTCGTCTTCAATAAATTCAAAAATATTGTTTCAATTTGCTTTAATAAAATATTGTTTCAATCCACTATGAAGATGAAATACATGTTTTGCATTTGAAGTCGATCTATAAATTTGTGATGGCGATTCACTGGATTCAATGGAGTTTAGTGCTATAGGTAGAGAACGTGAGTATTGGCTTATTTTTTCTAATAAATAAATCAGACAATAAAAAAGTAAATAAAATAAAAAAGTAAATAAAAAATAAAGGAAAACACTATTTTGATAAATAGTTTTCAAAGAACACAAAAATGGTAAATACTTTTCCACTCAACACCAGAAAAGGAAAAAAACTCGACTTTTATGTGACTTTTTACTTGGCTAGTTAGCCAACTCTTATATATAAAATTAAACTATGTGGTTAAAAAAGTAAGTTTATTCAAAAATGAAATAACCAAGCATATTGATAACCAAAATAACAGGAATCAGGCATAGTTTTATCTAAAATAAAGGGTTGAGTTATTCTACAAAAAAGTATAAACGTAAGAAGGGTAAGAAGCCACCAGAGAGTGACAGGTGTCCTAGGAGAAATCAAATGAAAATGGTAATTTTGTCTACAAGAGGAAAGAGAATATGCACATGCAAGTCACAGGCTATTTTCCCCCAATTTTTAAACGTCCGTAACTTTTTTATACTTCATTTGTTTTAAAAAAATTATACTATAAAATCGAGCGTTTTTTATCTTTAATATGAGTACCATATTGTTATATTTTTCAAAAAAAATTTCAAAAACCCAGTTGCGTAATACACAATGGACATGATGTAAAACACAATATAAAGTAGATCAAAAACACAATCAATGACACCAAATAAAGACACAATGAACAACATACTAAAACACAATGACCATAACGTATAACACAATGACGATAACGTATAACACAATAAGTATCAGACTAAATAAAAACACAATTGATGACAACAAATAAAAGACACAATTAATGACAGCAGATAAAAGACACAATGAAGAGCAGAAAAGACACAATGGAAAACAACTATAAAAAAGGCAATACACAACAAACTAAAAAACAATGAACAAGAGAATAAAAAAAATTGAACAAATTACTAAAACACAATGGACAAAATATTAAAACACAATGGATAACAAATTAAACACAATGACCTGAACCAATAACACAATTTATAGAAACCCAGATATAACACCATCTTCATTGTGTCATATATTGTGTTATCGGCTCTTATAAAATCGCAATGGTAGAACCCAAATTAACATTGTGTTATATGTTTTGATAATAACACAATGTATAGAAACTCTTCTAAAACGTAATGACCAAAACCCAGTTAAAAGACACAATGACGTAAACCTTTAACACAATGCAAAAAAAAAACCCAGTAAAAATGAAATTTTTTATTTTAATTTTATATAATAATATGGTACTCATATTAAAGATAAAAAAACACTCGTTATTATGGTGATTTTTTTTAAATGTCGTATGAAAAAGTTATGGATGTTTTAAATCGATTGGGAAATTGGCATGTGCCTTGCATGTGGAGAGAGAAAGTCAATAAATATGATATTCCTTTTATGCCCTTTCATTCTTTTCTTTTCCCTGAAATTAGTCTCAACCCTCCAAATCTAAGATCAATGGACCAGAATCCTTCTTACCCTTCTTACAATGAGAGTCCTTTGTATTTGATCGTTTCTCCTAAAATAAAATAACCAAACATATTTACACTCTTAATCAGGAGTATGATCAAATACCAACCACAATTCATATACAAACTGTAAGAATCATTTAAAAAAGTCACGTGGCATCTAACCAACTATAGAGAAATGATTAAATAATAACCTAAATAATATCAGTTATATTGAATTTCTCATAACTATGCTAACAAATAATTAATTCTTTATTTAGATCTTCTTTTTGTTTTCAATGTGCTGATATAATTCTTTATAAAGAAAAGTGCTGATATCATTCACATGTGTGCTAAAATCAATTATCTTGATTAATTTTTATGTACTAAGTTAATTTGAAAGTGCTACTTTTATGTATGTATTGTTTTAGTATGTACTAATTAAATTTTTTTAAGTGTTATGATTTGTTCTCACGCTTTATATGATAAATATGGTTTGTACCTGAACCAACCCCTCTAAATCAATAAGGAAACAAGCACTTTTTCAAGTGAAGCATCATATCCAAATATGATTCTTGAACTGTAAATAATATATACGAATAGATATTCATATATTTGTTAAAAAGTTAGATCTGTGGGCTATAGTATATTCCATTTGACAAGGGAGATGAAGAACTGACCATTTGACGACAAGAGAGAGTCCCGATTGATTGGTGTCGGATTTAATTGCTAACTGGATGTTCAATGATTGGATCTGTAATTATGAATATTTAATAATTGACATGAAAAAATATAAATAATATTAAGTGAGGTGGAATTCATCAGACGAACATGAAATCGCATGTGCTTGTTGGCACTTGGGTAGGAAATATTTCAGCAAATATTCATAGCCACATAATATATTTGAAAAGGCAATTCTCTTCTTGGTAAACAGCATTTACATATGCTCATGTTATTATGACATAATCTTTCAATTCAACTTTATTATATTTCAGATCAGAAATTAATATAAGGAAAATTAGAAAATAAGCAATGTTGAGAAACGAATTTCAAACAAAAATTGTTTTTCAACATTTCCATATTTGCTTCAACCAATCAGCGTGCGATACATAAGTCTTTTGGTTGGGACAACCATTCGTTAATTTTTGACACTAAATTTTGAGTATTAGACATGGGACCACCATCCAAACAACTCTAGCCCACACGTAGGAACGACGTCTGCTAGCTAGTAATTCATCTAGCCGGTACTCTCTGGATGCAGTATTTCATTTAGCCGATAGCGGTAACCAGCGCGCTTATCGTTCATAAATAGTAAATAAATAGAAAGATGGGGCGAATCAAGTGTTGGTAATTGATTTAGCCGGTAAATTTTACTGCTCTTAAACAGTAAAATTATAGAGAACTGGGTTGGCTATGTCGTATCATGTCATTTGGCTGAGTCGTCGGCTAAGTCATTAGAAATCATATGTGGCAGAGTGGATTAGCCGATAGCCCACTTGTCATTGCCGGCTAATGACAAGGATGGGCTAGCTGACTGGCCGGCTATTGCAGCCGTCATTTGCTACTTGTTGGGATGAGATTGGTTGGAAGGTGGTCCCCATGTTTGATACTCATAAAATCTACTGCCAAAAAGTAACGGTTGGTTAAAGACTAATACCTGGCCTTCCCAGCCGAAAGTCTTATGTGACGTGGGCTCCAGCCAAAGAAAAAAAAACAGCCGAAAGAAAATTTTATTGAAGGTTAAAGATATTATGATAATTTTATAAAAATTTTGGATCTAATAAGTAAACTAAGTAAATTAGAAGGGGTACTATTCATCAATCCGCACCTTTTAATATATATAAATATATAATATTATGTTTGCATTAAATCTATTACTTCCACATTTGTTAACTTATAATTAAGAATTAATAAAGGGGGATTCTATTCGCACACCGGGAAATTTATCCCCACACTTTGACAATTCAAAACGGATCGTATAGGCGTATACAATCCGTATTGGATAAAGTTAAAACATGGCAGACTGACAGGTTCAGGGGATGTCTAGCGGCTGGCTAATACGGATCGTATAGGCCTATACGATCCGTATTGAGGCCCTGATTTTTTGAAGTTCGAATTTTGGTGTGTTATGTTTGGTTTTTGTATTTTGGGTTGGTTATTGGTGTTTATTGTTGGTTATTATTGTTTTAATAAGTTTTAAAAACTTTATTATTTTTTATCATTACGTATCGTATTATAGCTTTTCGTGGCGTATTGTATCACATTTTTAACTTTTCAATATTTTATAGTGACGTGTCGTAAGATATCATATCATCCTTCTATCGTATCGTGTCGTTTAGGTGGAACCAAGACATTGTGAATCTCTAATGTAAAGAAAAGAACGAAGAGAATGAAAGTTTTTTTGCGTCTTCGTCTTCCTCGTTTATAAAGACTAAACAGAAAGCAAATTTGCAAACTAATACGGGTCGTATAGGTCTCTACGACCCGTATAGGACTGACGTAATGTTCTTGTCAATTATTTTATGTCCCTGTTGAGTGACATAAAGTAACCTCGTACCCAATACGGATCGTACAGGCCTATACGATCCGTATAGGATTTGCATGTGAACCCTATCTGTCATATTTGACAGACAACCTTTTACTAATACGCATCGTATTGGCCTATACGATGCGTATTAACAAGGCATGTGAAGACAGTGTCAGCCTTTGACTAACCTTGGAAATTGAATTTACCCTAATACGTGTCGTATAGGCCTATATGACCCATATTAATAGTGTCGATTTAATTTTGCAAAGTGTGCCAATAATACGATCCTTAATAAATCAAACTAAACTTAACAAATTCATTTATATATCTATTGAACGTGTATAAAGAAATATAATATTGTTTGTGTTTTGTATACCGTTTAATTAGTTAAACTTAACTTTTAATCATGTTTAATACTTAAAAATATATATATCATTTGTAATGTTATTCGGTTCTTAAATTCGGTCCAACCGAATTGACTAGTCCGACCAGTGGACCAGAATGGACACTCTTTCGCTGTGCTATCAGATTATGAAAACATTGCTACTTCTAATTAATATAATGTTAAAAGATGAATTTTACATGAAAGACTTACACTTATAGATTGGAATATATGTGTACAACATCCTAAAGTATGTATTCAAACTTGCAAGTGAAGGTTAGAAGGAACTTTAATCTTCTTAATGATTTTTTCTTAAATGCCATACCTATTTGCTAGATTAAAAGAACTAAATACATGAGTATATGGAGTTTTGCTAGTTCAAGAAGCTTGGACTTGGTTTTTATATACTCCTCAGAGGATAACGAGGGAAGGATCCACTAGAAGTGGATTTTACCTAAATAGCCTAAGAATGATTGTGATGATAACATGTTGCACTCTTTATAAGTTGGAACGAAGGGTATTTTTGTACTAAAACATTTTGCTCCTTACAAGTAAGAGTGTGAAAATGACATGTGACACTCATTTTGTTTTCTAAACAATGCAACAAAATTTAATAAAAAAATTTTATCAAATAAACATAGTACAAAAATATAACACAAAAAATATAGTATAAAAATATAGCACAAAGAAATTCAGCAAAAAAAAATAGTACAAAAAATCTAGCACAAATAAATTCAGAAAAAAAAAAAATTTAAGTCAAAAAATTTCAACACAAAAATGTACTACAAAATTCTAGCACAAAAATGCTATACAATATAGAAATACAACAGATTTTGTGGTTTTTTAGTCGTTATATTTTATATAGTAAATTAAAAATAAAACGATGCTCGATTTTATGACGAAATTTTTATGAAAAAATAATGTCGTATAAAAAAGTTAGAGTTAATTGCCCTGATGGTCCCTGTGATTTCACGTTTTTTCATGTTTAGTCCCCATCTTTTGGAAATAGCATGTATGCTCCCTATGGTTTTTTATTTTATTACTCGGATAGTCCCCTGAGTAAATGTCAGTTAGTTTGGAAATAGAAGGTATGCTCCGTATGGTTTGTTATTCTGTTACTCGGATAGTCCCCTGACATTTATTCAGGGGACTATCCGAGTAACAAAATAACAAACCATTGGGAGCATACCTGCTATTTCCAAAAGGTGAGGACTAAACATGAAAAAACGTGAAATCACAGGGACCATCCGGGCAATTAACTCATAAATGTTTAAAAATGGGAGTGATATGTGCCTGTGCCTTGCATGTAGAAAAGAAAGTCAATAAATATGATGTTCCTGAGATACCATTACACTCCTCTTTTTTCTATATTTTCATCTTAACTATTGATTTAAAAAATGAATGGTTAAGATTCATTCTCATCCAACTTAAACAAAATAAACTTCTTATTTGACCTTACACGAAGGATACATGACTTAAAATAGTGTCGGGTACGAGTATATAGAAATCATGTGTAAATTATTTTTATATATTCAAATGAATAAATAGACTCAATCCTATGGACACCCTAATATTCAAGTTTTTTAGAAGGTTTAATATATTTAGATGGAAATTCAATAATTAAAAGGTTTAATATATTTAGATGAAACTTCAATCACTAAAACATTTTCATGTAAGCATTAGTTTATCTTTATGTTTTAATTATCAAGGTAAAACAAGCTTTATGCTAAGATGGTGAAGAATTCTAACACCAACACATTTTTTCGTAAACTATTTTCGAACACATGCAAAAGCATATTTAATACATTCACTTTCTGTATAAAATTATTTAGGATAATATCATAGGGGCAATGCTTTAATTTTAATACGATGGTTTTCCTACTACATGTATCCCATGTATCCCCTCTGTATGCTTTCCTTCGTGAAAAGATGCATGTTTGTTTGCACACTTCAATTTGTTCCATTATCTTGTTGTCAAGCTTTACCCAACAGGAGATGACACACCTCAATAATGTGATTCGTATCATATGCATAATTTATCATGTTTCTCCCTCATACTTATCTTCTATCTGAATCATAATTCATCATTTTTGTAAACTGTCTTAATTTAAAATTTCTTAATTATCACAAAAATCTTGAACACCCCAAACGAACCTATAACTTAATACAAAAATAACTAAATCTTTGATATTAACAGCACCTAGTTGTTGATCAGTTCTGTATAAGCATAATGGAAAACATAAAGAAATATCTATAACAGCGGACAGACCAGCAGAGAATCTAGTCAAAGATGCAGCCATGGAGTTTGACATACTTGTCACTTGTCAGGATGATAATCTGGTTCCTCCTTAGGATGTATATTATTGATGGCGAAACCGAATTCTAGTGTTGGATTTTCGGATGAAGAGAGAAGTCTAGCGAGAGGGACGAATTTGATGCTTATGATATTATGATTATTGTCTAACCATTAACCTCTCTAATTATCTTCTTATATATATACATAAAAGAAAACTCAATTAGTTAATAAGGGTAATATGATGATCAATAATTATCAACTAGTTATATAATAGATTTAATATATTTTAATATATAATATAAATGATTATGATGACTACACAATTAAATATATCACAACAATTATTTTTAATCTTACACTGGTCATGTAAAAATAACTTAAAAAAAGTACAAAATGATGTCTTTTTATTAAGGTTAGGGAAGGTCGTTTCAGGTTCACAACATGTGTACCGGCACATGTCCACATGAGTTATGCACTTTCTGATCAATTCGGTGGTTTTAATTTCTCAATATTATATAGCATTTTTCAAAGTATCCGAAGTTTGCTAATTGGACTTTGTAGCCTTGCAAATTAAGGACAACATACATAAACTTTTTCTTGTCGGTCTTTTCAAAAAGGATGCTCAAATTGAATTTTGTTTTTATCTTAAAATTAATCAAAAAAAAAAAAAAAACCAGACAAGTTATCATGGTCTCATATATATTTTTAATAAATGAATGTTGAGAGAACAAGTTGTGGGATTTATGTTTTGCCGTCAAGATTCATAAGCATGTTATTTAATAATAATAACTCGTGTACTTATTAAGGGGTAGGGTGGTCATCACTAATCACTCATAACCTCCAATCAAGTTCCGTCATGTCATCAAGTATTATTCCATCACTCACAGCTTTTTTTAATGGAAATGATCATCACTTGTTGAAATTCTATCACTTACAACTTTTTTTTTATTTTTTAATTATAAATTAACAATAAAACACTAAAATTTTAAATTATAAAATTCATTTAAAATTTTATTAAAATTAAAACATACTAGTTCAATATTTTAGACTACAATAAAAAAAATACATAAAGAAACTCTACTCCTCGTCCGAATTAGGAAATTCCAAACCTAAAGAACCAACTAGTTTGATTAAATCGTATCTCAACCGAAAGTGAGTTTCTTCATCACGCAACTGTTGTTGGATATTTTCGGGAACGTGAACTTGTGTAGGAGGATCCGACACCCAATCTGGAGATATTGCACGTTCGTCATGTTTGATTAACATATTGTGCAATATGATACATGCATATACTATGCTATGTATTGAGTTCTTATTCATTGCACGAACCGGTCGGCTTAGAATGCACCACCTGCCCTTTAAAACTCCAAGAGTTTCTTGCCGATTCTTGCAACTTTTTGAACGCTTTTTCTTTAGGCTCGACAGGAAACAAAGGAGCTTTTACAAAAACAGACCATGTTGGGTAGATACCATCCACAAGAAGAAAGTCACGTCTGTAATATCGTCCATTAACATAGAATGGACAGGAGGGTGCGGTACCATCTGTTACGGTTTGGAACAACGGCGAGGTGTGCAAAACATTGATGTCGTTGTTTGAACCCGGAATCCAAAATATAAATGCCAAAACCGTAAATCATTCGACGCCACTGCTTCAAGTATGATGGTTGTCCTTTTGATGTCACCCCTAACATACGTCCCTCGTGCATTTTTGTATTGGCGTGAAACTTGGTTTACCCTTCATGTCGTAACTTTCTTGAAACCATTCTTCGGTTGCTTCGATGTCTCCAACAATCTTTAAAATAATTCTTTTGGTAAACGAAACCGATCTCTAAACGTTTGGGCATTGTAGACCGGGTTCTCCACAAAATAATCGTTCATTAAGACTTCGTTGGCATGTATACGATCACGATCCACCATTTTCTTCTTTGGGCGGTTCGAACTTTCTTCAAGATCGTTATACACCGAGACGAAAAATTTAAGCGTCTCATTGACGGAAGACGATTGGCTATCGCTATCGCTGTCCATCGGAAATGTCGAAACCGTAGGAAAATCTATTTGTGAAATGGTATAAAAATTGTAAAATATGTGATATTTATTTGTGTTTTGATGTGGGTGAAATGGTTTAAAAATGGAATGTATATATAGATTGTTTTTGGTTTTTTTTATTTAGAATGTAAGTATAACGGTCAAGATCCCACCCCCAACGTTCGAATTTTTGAAATTTCAACGCGTGATACATAGCACGCATTTTAAGTTTCATGCGTGAAACTTCTAGGTGGCGGCGGTGTGCAAATGTCGTTAACGAGTGATGGGGGTCGATAACGTGACCACCCCGGGTCCCCTTATTATTACTAGTAGGGTGCCCGTGTGATGTGACGGGGTTACACTTTGCATTATGTCACTCGATCCTGGTAGTTTTCTTATTCCTATAATATTTATGGTAACATTATTGTTGTGGATATATGTCATAAGTGTTACACATGTCTAGTAATTATTAAATTTCGAATTTAAATTATCAACTACTTCAAAAAACTATTGATACAATAAAGTAACACACGAATATAAAAAAATTAGTCTTAAACATAAATAAAAGTTATATAAAGTAGTACACGAATAAACAACAACATTTTCAACATCTTAGAAGATCAGGTCAGAATTATCTTCATGACAGCTAGATGGACTCGGTCTTTTGCTCGCGGGTTTGTTGTTGTCTGGCTGCAGGCTTTTATTTATTTTTAATTTTTTGTTTTTTTTGTCATTACGCTTGTAGGAAACATCCAAAAGCGTTGGAATGTAACAGTGTACTGGAAAAACCCTAACAAGGTACCGTTGTACATTTTAATCTACACAACACCTACGGTTGCAATTAAATATTTATTAGAGTAATTTAAAAGATTGTCCTTTATCTTTATACCTTTTTTCAGGCGATGTCCTTTATGTTTAAAATTGATGAGTTTTGTACTTTATGTTCTAAAATCCTGCATGTTATGTCCTATAGGCCTAACCTAGTTAATTTTTCAGTTAAATTAGATCATAAAAGGGTGTTTTAGTCTTTTTACCCATTTAAATAAAAATGTTTTAACAAATAAAACAAAAACAAAAATGTTTTAATAATATATATATATGATGTTTCTACCCTCCCTCTTTCTGAGTATCTTTCTGAACACCTCTCTCTATCCCTTTTCTTTTTCTACCTCTCCACCACCACCACCACCACCAACCGCCTCCACCAACCATAAAAAACTACTACCAATTGCTGCCCACTACTTGCCCACCAACAGCCGCCTACATCTCCCTCTTTCTCTCTTACCCCTCTCCTCCACCACCACCACCAACAACCGCCTCCATCAACTATCAATAACCTCCACCAATTGCCGCCCCACCACTGCCCACCTGTCGGAAACATCAATAACCTTCTGAAACAGCTCGACTATCTACACCAAACACTCGTGCAACATCAGTTTCAGCATATCATCAGATCGGTAAGTTTAGATTTAAACTAGTTTTAGGGGATTTTTGTTGAATTGAGTTGAATATGAAACATTTGTGGTTTGTATTGAATCCGAAAATTTGGGGGGTTGTGTTCGGATGAAATTTTGGTGGTGGTGGCGAGGTGGATGGGTGGTGATGACGTCGTTGCAACGGTGGTGGGTTGGTGATTACGGTGGAAATAAGTGGAAGGAGGTTGTGGTTGTCGTGGTAGTGACGGTGGTGGAAGGAGGCTGTGGTGGTAATGGTGGCGGTGGAAGGAGGTTATGATGGTGGTTATGATGGAAACAGGTGGAAGGAGGTTGTGATGGTGGTGAAAGAGGTTATGGTGGTACGTAGACAGAGGGAGAGGGAGGGAGATGGAACAGAGAGAGAGAGAGAATTGTTTTTTTAATCTTTGATTTTAAAGTGTGTTTTAACAAAATGGTTAGTTATTTAAGTTTTATATAATTAGTTCCTAAAAGGTAAATGGAAAAAATTGCCCTGATGTGCCTTGCACATGATTAGATTTAACTGAAAAAATTAACTAGGTTAGGCCTAAAGGACATAACGTGCAGGATTTTAAAACATAAAGTACAAAACTCATCAATTTTAAACATAAAGGACAACGTCAGAAAAAGGGTATAAAGATAAAGGACAATCTTTTAAATTCATTCTATTTATTAGTAAAATGATATTAGTTTATGATGTTTACTTCTCTTCAACCTGCTCATCCTTTAAAATAAAGTATTATGGATATATAGCTATATCTTTTGTATAAACATTTGGATCTTCGACTAAAAAACGTAATGCAAATAACCTGCTAAAATCGACAAAAAGGTTATGGCATTATATATGGGAATTCATCTAATTGAAACAAGTGTGTTTTAGCCTATGAAAGGTTTACCTTTTTTATTACGTCCACATACCAGTTAATTAGGTATAAAACATTATTAAATGGAGAAGACTAATAAAATATTATTTTAATATAACCAATTAGATAAAACAAGTGAGTTTCTTTGATGTCAATATACTACCTACTAACCTATGTAAGTGTGTGTGCACCCAACCAAGTAAATACACAAACATACAGAATACGAACAAAGCTCAAATCAAACCCGTATGCGCAAGGTTTTGAAATTGTATCTGGTCGTCGGAACAAATTGGTGAACAATCTTAATAAAACGAAAATCAGAGTGAAAAGGGTTGGAATATTATTAAATTGATAATAATGACAACGGCGTAGAGAGTCTTGAGTATTTGAAATGTGAAATGACACATTGCTTTACTCACTTGTACACTAATGCATCATCTACATGTACATTTTAATCCGTACTGACCAAGACAACTATTAAAACGTAAAACATAAAAGAAAAAGGAAAAGAAGTGTGGAGATGTTATTGCTTGATTGGAGTGGATTAAAACACCAATAAAAATCAAGGAAATTGAATAGTAAATGTGTGAGGGAACCAATTGCTTAATTGGAGAGTGGATTGAAATTAAAACACCAATAAAAAATCAAGGAAATCGAATAGTAATTGTGTGAGGGAACCAAATTTTAATAAATTATAGAGGAAATATGATTCTCAAAATAAGAAAATAGTTTAATATTCAATGATTAGCTATTAACCTGACATGTTATGTCAAACTAATTTAGCTAGATCTCTTTAATTTTCTTTCTTCACATTATTTTGGTAGGGTTTCATTGTGGATAAGAGAGGGGTGTTTAGTCATTTTAGGCTTGAAAACCACGTACTCATGCTACAGTGTTGTCTTTTGTGCTTTTGTTATTGTACTATTATCGCCTAAACACTAAGCCCCCATGTAAGGAATTCCAAAAAACGTTATCCACATAATTTATGGATATAGTTCTAAACTTCCAGCTAACCACTAACGGAGTCGTTCTCAAGGATTTAAGTGCTTTGACTGAGTTGAAAAAGACCATTTAATCTAACAAATTATATGAACTATTTTTTTTAATGACGACTTACATTATAACAATAAAAGCAAAAATATGGTATTACACTAATAGAATTACATATAGTAACGGCTAACTCCAGTTGCGGACCTACCTTAGGGGAAGGAGTAGCCTCCGCTACCCCTTGGCGCTCTGGCGGTATTATAAATTTTGGAAAAATTTGATGTTCTTTTGATGTTTTACGATTCCGTTACCTTTTTTTTATAAAAGGATACCTCTATTAAGATTTTCTAGATCCGTCACTGGCTAACTCAATATTCGTGAAGCTACCTTATGGCTCAACATTCCAAAGAACAAAAAACACACTCAGTTTGGGGCTTAACATTCAATAAAATATTCAATATAGGGCTAAATAACAATTATAAATTAGAGCAAAATTGTGTGAGTTAAGAAAGTAAAACAAAAAACACATATCTTGATTGGGTTGTGGTGGTTGCATGCGTCAATTACGATGGTTTGTCATGGTCGCCTGCATGGTTGTGGTGGTGGTGTTAAGTAGCGATGTAGGGTGGTGGGTCAATTGATGGAATCTAACAATGTAACAAGCGTTGCTTTTTTTAGTTTTAATTTTTTTTCTACTTTTTATTATTGATTAGATTAGGTAGATACTTTGACAATGGATCAAAAATAAGAGAAATGGACCCAATAAGTTATAAGATTACTTTTTTTTTATAGAGAGAGTCTAATATTTTTTTTCGCTTATTTTTATATATAAAAAAACTTTTTTTCAAAAAAAAAAATAAAAAAAACTTGTACTGTAGATGTGCATCATATGTGTATTCCACATATGCATTACATGTATATCTTGTACATGTGCATCATATGCTTAAAGTTAGCTTTTAAGTTTAGTTTAACTTTTGGGTTTAGGTTTTTTGGAGATTTAAGATTAGCATTAGATTTTTTAGTGTGGGGGAGGGGGTTTAGGTTTTTGGGGGGTGCGGGTGGGGGGTTTAGGTTTTTTGGGGTTTATGTTTACGGTTTAGTTTTAAGTTTTTTTGGGAGGTGGGGGTGAAGGGGGTTTAGGTTTTTGAGGGGTGGGGGGTTTAGGTGTTTGGTGGGAGGGTTCATTTAGGTTTTTGGGGGTGGGGGGTTTAGGTTTTTGGGGGTGTCGGTGGGGGGTGGGTTAAGTGGTTTAAGCTTTTCCGTATTATTGCACATGTGCAGTACAACTTTTTTTTTTGAAAAAAAGTTTTTTTATATATATTATTTTGAGCGATTTTTAATAAAAAAATAAAAAAAAAAGTTTTTTGATATGGTTTTTTTGGAACTTTTTTAGTTAGTTTTTTTGTTTTCTCATTAAAACTAGTTTTTTCATCATCCATCCCATTATATATATATATATATATATATATATATATATATATATATATATATATATATATATATATATATATATATATATATATATGTAACGACTCATATTTTCCGTAGATTCTAAATTTTAGGAGATACGTGTCGTTTCCCTAATTTTTCTTTTTTTAGTCTCAGTCGAACCACTGATTAAAAACGACAAATGTCGCTTTTTTGCGTATTTTAACCCGATTACCGAATGTATACGCCATAACGACTTCCAACATACTTTTTACGTATCCTTTTAAAAAAAGTAAAATACTATGACAATTTTATTTAGGTTCGGGTTCGGAAACGAAGTTCGTAGTCACGACCGGGCCACCCTAGTAACGCAAGAACCTGGTTAAAAGGCTTGGGCCTAACACACAAACCCTACCTAACAACTAAACCCTGATTATTTATAAATATACACACACTCTGAAAAAAAACTCACCAGCCGACTCCCCTCTTCATCCGATCTCACTATTCTCTCCCTCCG